>CM060127.1:712500-770000 GCA_030522415.1 Channallabes apus
AATATTCATGCTCTACCCTATCGAAAGCCTTTTCAAAATCCAGACTAATTATGTATCCATCCTCTTTTTTTTTCTTTATGTATTCTATCATGTCTCTAATACTCATCGTGATGTCTGCTATGTCTCTTCCTTTTATTCCATACGCTTGGTTTGTTTGTATTATACTTGGGGTCACTTCTTTGAGCCTGTTTGCTAGAATTTTTGCTAGAATTTTAAAATCTGTGTTCAACATTGTGATTGGTCTATAGTTTTTTAAGTTTGTCCTTTCACCTTTTCTTTTGTAGAACAGTTTCATTAAGCCAATTCTCATTCTTTCGTTTACTTCCTCTTTTTCCTTGATTTCTTTAAAGACCTTGCTTAAGATCTTTGTTAAGATTTCTTTAAAACATAAATAGAATTCGGCGCCCAATCCATCTATTCCTGGACTCTTCTTCCTATTTAATTGATTTATTGCTCTCTCTATTTCTTCCTCTTTTATTTCTTGGTCGCATTCTTTTTTATCCTCTTCGCTCACCTTTGCCTTTATCTGGTCTAATAATTTCTGTTTTTCCTTTTCTTCCACTCCCCTAGTGCTGAACAAATCCTCGTAGAATTCTCTTACTTCTTTTAAAATGTTTTCATTTCCTTCTACTATGTCTCCGTTACTTCCTCTTATTTGTTTGATCATTTC
Source organism: Channallabes apus (assembly GCA_030522415.1). NCBI lineage: Eukaryota > Metazoa > Chordata > Actinopteri > Siluriformes > Clariidae > Channallabes > Channallabes apus. The sequence goes on from CM060127.1 coordinate 713,171, forward strand.
AGCTCTTCCTCTACTTTTTTCTAAATCAAAAAAGAATTTTGTGCATTTTTCTCCTTCTACTACGTACTTAGCTTTACTTCTTAATTTTGCTCCCTCGTATTCTTTTTCTTCTAGTTCTTTCAGTTCTCCTTCTATTTCCTTGATTTTTTGTATGTCTTTGTTTTTTTTATTCATTTCTGCTTCCAAACTTTCCTTTACTCTTCTTTCTTTGAATTTTTTGCATTTCTGCAAAAGTCTACAATATTTTATAGAGAATTTTTTTATTAAGAATTTTACGTTCTCCCACCATATTCTTTTGTCTTCCTTATACATTTCATTCTCTTTTTCTTTTTTTATGATTTCTGTGACCTTTGAAACGTAATCTTTACTCTTTAAGATTTCTGTGTTTAAAATCCACACACCTGGCCCTCTTTGCATGTTACGCCAGTCTATTTTAAAGAATAAGAGCTTGTGGTCGCTATAGCTGGTTTCTTCATATCTGATTTTGTCAATGAAATTTTCCACGTTTCTTGAGCACAGTACATAGTCAATTCTCGATCTACATATGAAGCTGCCCACTATTTGCCTTCTTGAATACTCTTTTTTTCTCTCCATTCCTTTCTCTCCACACGTCAATTAAGTCATTTTCGTTCATGAGTTCTTTTAGTTCTTTTCTCCCTGTATCTGTTTTAAAAACCATTCCTTCTGCCATGTCCTGCTTGCTGAAAACAGTGTTAAAGTCTCCCATCATTATTATTTCTTTATATTTCCCTATAATATTCCTCAAAATGTTAAAGAAGTTCTTTTTTTCTTTTTCTTCTGTTGGTGCATGTATATTTACTAAAATTATTTCATGCCCTTCATAATTCGCTTCTATTGCTATGCATTTTCCCAGCTTGTCTGTATATACAATTTTGCTTGTGCTAAAGATATTTTTTCTTATTAAAAAAGCTACCCCCCTTCCGAGTTTTCTATCTCCATTGTTGTATAGGATATCTCCTTCCCATTCGCTTTTATAATTCTCCATAATACTTTCTCTCCAGTTCGTTTCCTGCAAAGCAATGATGTCTTCCTCTTTACATTTCTCTTTCACTTTACCAAACTTTTCTATGTTCATCAAGCCTCTTGCATTGAACGTGACACAATTTAACACCATGATGAGAAAGAAAATTAGATACTTGAGAACTATTACACTTTTTCTTCTTCCTCCAGCCTTCCTGATTCTTCATACCTATTCACATTTCCCATGCCTATGCTTGTCATTAATTTTTTCCTTGCATGTTCTAAATTTGGCTTTACCTTTAAAGATCTTCTTCTTATTTGTCGTCTCTCCTCTTTGTCTTTTCCCATGTTGTCTGCTGCAATCTCTTCTTCGCTGTCCATGTCCTTGCTTTGGTCTCTTATTTCATCGTTGTCCAGTGATCTATCCGATGTTTCCATTTCTATCTCTTGAGTGTCTTCCTCCTTTGTTTGTTGCTTCTCTTTTCTCTCTCTGTGTTCTTCTTCTGTAGTGTGCTCTTTGTTCCTCTGATCCTTAGGTCTGACTTCGTCTAATGCATTTCCACTGTATTCAGTCAAAGCCTTTTGTATCGGAGTCTCTTTGTCCTTTTGTGCCCCGCTCAATCCATCCCTGGTTTGACCACCTTGTTGCGCCGCGACCAGATCTACCCGCCGCTCGCCACTTCGTTGATTTGTCCGCCCGTCTGCCCGCTGCTCCTCCCCCCTCTCTTCTTGCTCCTCTTCGCTTCTCATTCCACATTCACATCTGTTTAGAGCCCAATTACAATCCGGGCACTTAACTGCGTTGCACTCTCTTGCGAAGTGCCCTCTCCCTTCACATTTGAAACACTTGAAGTCAGGACAGTCTTTTACCATGTGATCCGGACTCATGCACAGCCGACAGGTTTTCACTTGATTGCTATGCATCACCCGGAAATACTGTGGACCTTCTGCCGTTTCAATTCTTGTGCTGTATGGGAGGGACGTAACTTCTTTCGGGAATCGCGTTCTTATGAATCTTGTCCCGTCCTCAATACTGGTGCCCGGATAAGTCCTTCTTTTGATTTTGGATTTTGGGGAGACTCCCCAACCTTCCAATTTGTTTAAAATTTCCTCATCAGCAATGTAAGCGGGTAGGTGCATGAAGGAAACAACGTAGTCTTTGTTTTGTAGTCTTCTTATTTCGCAGTTTTCTCCTTTTACCGTCAATCCATCGGTTAAAAGTTCTATGTCATTTTCATTTTCAAAGGTTATTTCGTAGTCCTTCATTTGTTTGGGTCTCACCGCTAAGATCCTTCCTTCACCAATCCGCTCCACTACTGCCTTGATGATATCTGCAGCTCTTGCTTCCTTTACATGACCCACGTCCACAGATACTGTCGCTTCTTTTGAGTACACTCTGTTTCCACTCTCCTTCCTTACCTCTCTTTGCTTTTCTTGTTCACCTCGCTGTCGCAGAGTCGGTCCATTATCATTTTCTCGCCTTGCATCGTCCGCCATTTTTTGTCTCAGTGATGTTTAGGCCGTCAAAAGCACAAAACACAAGTGGAAGAGGGACTCCCCCCCCCAGGACAGGGCAAAAAAAAGAAGAAAAAAAAACTAACCAAACGGCAAAAAAAAAAGGAAAGGTGGTATTCTAGAAAATAAAAACAATGGTGAGCCTTTCTCACCAACTGTAGCCAAACACTTCCTGTCTGCTCTCTAGCGCTCTCAGAGTGGTATGGCCGTAAGCGAAATTTGGTCTGAAGGGAGGCCTATTTGAACTGTAAACAAAGACTTATAAAAAAATAAATTAAAAAAAAGTTAAATAAAATTGAAAAGCTTACAGCACCTGGTATTCCCAGGCGGTCTCCCATCCAAGTACTAACCAGGCCCGAGTCTGCTTAGCTTCCGAGATCAGACGAGATCGGGCGCTCTCAGATTGGTATGGCCGTAAGCGAAATTTGGTCTGAAGCGAGGCCTATTTGAACTGTAAACAAAGACTTGTAAAAAAATAAATAAAAAAAAAAGTTAAATAAAATTTAAAAGCTTACAGCACCTGGTATTCCCAGGCGGTCTCCCATCCAAGTACTAACCAGGCCCGAGCCTGCTTAGCTTCCGAGATCACACGAGATCGGGCGCTCTCAGACTGGTATGGCCGTAAGCGAAATTTGGTCTGAAGGGAGGACTATTTGAACTGTAAACAAAGACTTATAAAAAAAAATAAAAAAAAATAACATAAGTTAAATAAAATTGAAAAGCTTACAGCACCTGGTATTCCCAGGCGGTCTCCCATCCAAGTACTAACCAGGCCCGAGTCTGCTTAGCTTCCGAGATCAGACGAGATCGGGCGCTCTCAGATTGGTATGGCCGTAAGCGAAATTTGGTCTGAAGCGAGGCCTATTTGAACTGTAAACAAAGACTTGTAAAAAAATAAATAAAAAAAAAAGTTAAATAAAATTTAAAAGCTTACAGCACCTGGTATTCCCAGGCGGTCTCCCATCCAAGTACTAACCAGGCCCGAGCCTGCTTAGCTTCCGAGATCACACGAGATCGGGCGCTCTTTTTTTTCTCTTTTTTTTATTTTTTTTTTTTATTCATCATCTCATGCATAATACATAAAGCATTTCAACAAAACCCATCCAAAATTCCTTTTAGTGTCTTTAGATATTTCTAATATACAAAAGTAAAAATTGTTTTTCTTTCCAACACATTACATTAACTTTATGTACCTTCAATTTACATCTGAAAACATGTCCTATGATCATAAAATACATTTCTGTCAATGTTTTAAAACTAAAAAATAATAAAACCTAAAACTAAGCTTTAAAACCATTTAAACTAAGATCTCAACACACTTCCAATTCATGATTAATTGCAATTACTTAAACAAGATTTTCTGCATATTTTGTTACAACATCAATCATCATGTCACAAATCTCATTTTCTAGCACGTATTTTCTTAGTTCTCTCTTTATCTGTTTCATTTTGTTCCTAAAAATTGGCCAAACCTCCACATATCTTTTCTCATACCTCACAATATTTCTCCTAACCCATATGGCCTGTCTTGCTACTGCCAGAATAAAGTTAAAAGCCTTTAAGTTACATTTTTTATTTTCTACTCCAAACAGAAATAATCTTTCCCATTCTTTCCATGTTGTATTGTCATTAATGCCTGTTTTTAAAATATTTTTTGCCATGCTTTTCATTTCTTTCATGAAGGCTTTTAACTTTTCACAGTAGAAAAACAGATGTAACAACCCCTCATCTTGTTGTCCACAAACTTGACATTTCATCTCATTATCTAATCTCGCCTTACATAATCGCATTCTGGTTAATATTGTATTATGTCTCAATAAAAATGTAAAATCTTCTAAAATTGGTTCTAAGTATTTTATTCTTAAGTTTCCCCATAGATGTTTTTCTTCCAACCCTTCATATCTAATTTTCCAGAATGTATTTGCAACAGGTTTCACAAAAGCCATTGTTCTAAAAGCAACATAAAAATCTCTCACCTTACATTCTCCTATCAATGTCTTTTCTCCAGTTGTCTTTTTAAAATATATGGTTGGTTGTTCTATTCCAATGTCTTCCTGTTTGTCATCTATCTTTTTAATCCATTCTTTGGGTATATTGTTTTTAATTGTGTCATATTGTTCAGATAATTTTTTCCTGCCTTCCTCCTCACCTCCCTCTGTCAGTGTATCTATTATTGCTTGCAGAGGCAGAAATCCTTCTTTCACTTCATATAGTATATCTTTTATCTGTCTTAATCCATTTTTCCACCATTTTTTATAAAATATAAACTTTTCACCATTCATGATATTCATGTTATTAAATATTGGCTGATTCAACATCTGCTTTCTTCCATTTGGTAAAACTGTTACATTATCAAACATTTCAGCCCATGCTTCTAAAACCTCTTGATAAAATCTTGGTATATTTTTTGTGATATCTCTGTTAGTTTTCATCCATAAAATGCTTTCTCCCATAGTAAAGTCTCCACACTTTTTAATATAATACTTCATCACCTTTTTCCATGTTTCTGTTTTATTTATATCTAAGAATTTTTTCATAGTTTTTGCTCTTGCACTCTTCATTCTTAATAAAATATCTGCTAATCCTAGTCCTCCTTCTTCCACTCCCCCAATTAGTGTATCATAAGCAATTTTCTTTCTCCCTTCTCCCCATAAAAATTGCAGCACACAACTTTTGAATCTTTTAAAAACCCATTGAGGCAATGAGGTTACGCTCAGAACATACCACATCTTGGATACTAGCAGAGCATTTACTACTATAACTTTTCCCTTTAAGGTTAGGAATCTCCCCTTCCAAAAGTTTAGTCTTTTCTCTATTCCTTTTAATACTCTTTCCCATAATAGATCATTAGCTTTTTCTTCATTTAATCCTATGTCAATTCCTAATATTTTAACACTATCTTTATTTTCCTTAAATGGTATGTTTTGAGGTAAGCCTTCTACGCCTGACAGCCTCATACATTCACTTTTTTCAACATTCACTTTTGCTCCTGACCCTTTACAGTATTTTTCTAAAATCCTCATTGCCTGCTCGACACTCTGTGTGTTCTCTACCAACAGCGTTGTATCATCCGCATATTGATATATGGGTTCACTTCTAAAATCTTCAATCATTATTCCCTTTATTCTTCTCTCCACCTTCATGGCTAGACCAAGCGGCTCTGCCGTAAGTGTGTACAGCAGTGCAGATAGGGGGCATCCCTGCCTGATTGATCTTGTTAATTTAAAACATTCTGTTATGAACCCATTACACTTGACACATGCCACAATATCTGTATATAAAATTCTAATCCATTTTTTTAAATTCTCACCAAAACCATATTTTTCAATTAATCCAAATAAATATTCATGCTCTACTCTGTCGAAGGCTTTCTCTAAGTCTAAGCTGACTAAGTATCCCCCTTTCCCTTTTTCTTTTAGGTACCGTAAAGTGTCCCGTATGTTACGTATTGTGTCTGCTATATCTCTTCCTTCGACAGCGTATGCTTGAGTAGTTTTTATTATTTCTGGTAAAACCATCTTTAAACGATTGGCTAAAATTTTTGACAAAATTTTAATATCCACATTTAGTAATGTTATTGGCCTAAAATTTTTTAAATCATTTTCTTCCCCCTTTTTCTTATATATTAATTTAATTGTCCCTATCTTCATTGATTCGCTTAATTCTTTCCTCATAAATATCTCATCATAAATTTGTTTCAGCATCGGTATTAGGATTCTTTTAAATCTTTTATAAAATTCACTTGTGAGTCCATCTAAACCCGGACTTTTCCCATTACTCAGCTGTCCTATCACTCTGTCTATTTCTTCCTCACATATCTGTCTATTTTCTTCTGTTATTTTTTCAGTAATTTGTTGAAATAAAAACTCTCTATGACTTTCATCTGTTCCTCTGCTTCTAAATAAATCTTCATAAAACCCCTTTACTGATTTTAAAATTCCATCCTTTTCCTTTTCTATCGTTCCATCTTTTCTGACGATTTCCTTTATTTCCTGTGCCTTCTGTCTGCTCTTTTCCAGGCCAAAAAAGAATTTTGTACATCGTTCTCCTTCTACCGTGTATTTCGCCTTACTCCTTAGCATCGCTCCCTTACATTTCTCTTCTTCTACTTTGTTTAATTTATCTCTGAGCACCAACATTTCCTCTATTTTACCTTCACTTTTATTTATTTTATCTATTTCCTGGTTCAGTTTATTCCTTATTTCTTGCTCTTCTTTTCTTTTGCTCTTCTGTATTATTTTACTATGTCTGATTGAAAATTGTTTTATGTCATATTTAACATTATCCCACCAAATTCTTTTCTCTTCTTCAAACAGCACATTTGTTTTATTCCATTCAATTATATTTTTTATGGTGTTACAATAGAATTTATCTTTTAAAATTTCGCTATTTAAAATCCATGTCCCTGGCCCTCTCTCTATTTTAGTTAAATCTATATTTATGAATAAGAAGCTATGATCACTAAATGTTGTATTCTCATAGAAGGCATTCTTTATGTTTTGTTTATAATCTTCTGTACATAACATCATATCTATTCTACTTTGTTTCATTGTACCTTGTACTATTTGTTTTCTTGAAAACACTTTCATTTCTCTGTTCCTATCTCTCCACACATCTACTAGTTTAAAATCTATCATTATTTTCTTTAGTTCATTTCTCCCCTGATCTGATTTAAAAACCATTCCATCCCCGATATCTATTTTATCCATTACTGTGTTAAAATCTCCTATTAAAATTGTATTCTTTTCTATTTTCAGACTTGATGCTATTTCTTTAAAAAACTCCTTCTTTTCTTTGTCTTCATTTGGTGCATGTACGTTATATATGTAAGTCTTTTCTTTTTCTATTTCCACTTCAATTGCAATTAGTTTACCCCTTGTGTCACTCATGATAACTTTCCCGTTTTCACATACCCCTCTTTTTATTAAAATTGCTACCCCTCCCCCTCTCTCTTTATCACCATTATTAAAATAAATTGCCCCATCCCACTTGTTTTTAAAGATTTTAACACATTCTTCATCCCAATTAGTTTCTTGTATACACAATATGTCTACACTCCTACTATTCATTAAAACTCTTTCAAATTTTAACTCATTTTTTAGTCCTCTCACATTTATCGATGCACATCTCAAGGTCATCGCTACAAAAGATAATAATAATACTCTCTCCCACATTGTTCCTCCCATCAATCCTCACGTTCCTCCATCTCCACCTGCTTCATATGTACATCTGCTCCTATTTCTTTTAAATAATCAGTTTTCACCATTCCTCTTTTTTCTTTTTGTCTTATCAGTACTTTTTCAAGATTTAATATTTTAGTCTTTTTCCTTACTTTTTGAACTGTAGTCAACTCCGCTCCAGTCTTTTCTTTTATTCCTCTTTTCCTTGTGTCTTCCATCACCTTTTCATTCTTGTGTAAATCCTTTATGTCTTTCTCTTGTTTTTTTTCTCTGTCTCCCTCTGTCTCCTCTTGTCCATTCTTTCCGGTTCTCGTTTGTTCTTTTATTCCACTTTTTCCCATGTCCTCCATCTTCTTTGTGTGGTTTTTAAAGTCTGCTCTTTCGTTTTGCTTTCTTTTTTCTCCTTCTTTCTTCTCCGTACAGCTCGTATCCTCCTGCACGTGTTCCACTCCATCTCCCATCACCTCCATTGCATCCTACTGAGAATCACCCTGTCCCGTCTCGTTCATCCCCACGTTCTCTTCAGTTTCCATCTCGCCTTGCGCCTCATCCTCTTGCTCTTGTATTCTACTGTTTTCCCCAATCATATCTGCCTGCTCCACCTCCTACATCCTTCGGCATTTACATTGAAAGCTTCGACATCCTTGGCATCTTTCTGTGTTGCAGTCCTTAGCAAAGTGCCCATGTTTACTACATTTTCTGCACAGAAACGAAGGACAGTCTTTCATCATGTGTCCAGGGTCCATGTACAATCGACATATCTTCATCTGCTTATCATGCAGGGCACTGAAGTACTGCTGTCCTGTCACTGTATTGAATTTGGTGCTATATGGCAGCGATGCCACTGTTGTTGGAAACTTTACTTTAAGGAACCTTGTTCCATCCGCAATTTCTGTTCCTGGATAGAACCTTCTTTTGATGGGTAGTATTGGCGTCACTCCCCAGTCCATCAACTTGTTAAAAATTTCCTGATCCTCAATATAAACAGGTAGGTGTAGGAATGACACCAAAATTTCTTCATTCATCAATTCTTTAACTGGAAATATTTCTCCTTGGATTTCTACAACATCAAGCAGGCATTCGGCTTCTGTTTTGTCCGTCAATGTGACCTCATACTCAGACGTATATGTTGGGCGAACTGCCAGTAGTTTTCCTCTGCCGATTATCTCATTAATTGATTTAATAATATCTTCCACTTTAATTGTTTTTTTTTGGCTCACATCAATTCTTACCGTTGCTTCCTTTTTGTATACTCTCTCTCCATTTTTACGTATTTTCCTTTGCTTTGTTTGCCTTGCATTTTCGCCTTGTTTTCCATGCTCTTCCTCGTTTGTTGTCGATTCCTTTTGCCCTTTCATTGATCCTATACTTGTTTCACCGTTGTTCCTTGCTTCTCTTGTCCATTCATCCACAAATCGAGTCTCCATGTCCTTTTGTCCGGTCCTTAGTTTAGTTCCTGGGTTGTCTTCTTTCATGTCTGTGTTGGAGTTTTCAGGATCCTCCATTGTACTCCAAAGAAAATGTTTTTAACGCAATAAGAAGAGAAAAAAATAAGCATGAAAAAGCTCCCCTAGCAGGTAAACTGCAGGGGAGTTAAAGTAACAAAAAAAAACAAAATCCAATATGCACAATTGTGTACTATTTTAACTAAAACTTTTACAAACAATATATGGTGGGCCTTTCCCACCTTCTGCAGCCTTTCCCAAACCAACAGCGACCTCTGGTGCTCTCAGATTGGTATGGCCGTAAGCAAAATTTGGTCTGAAGGGAGGCCTACAGTATTTGAACTGTAAACAAAGACTTATAAAAAAAAAAAAAAAAAAAAAGTGAAATAAAATTGAAAAGCTTACAGCACCTGGTATTCCCAGGCGGTCTCCCATCCAAGTACTAACCAGGCCCGAGCCTGCTTAGCTTCCGAGATCAGACGAGATCGGGCGCTCTTTTTTTATTTATTTATTTTTTTTATTAAATTTTTCAATTTACATTATCATTTCAAAATCATTTACATTATCATTTCAAAACCATCTACAGTGTATTTTACAAATGGGTTATTTTTGACAATCAATTTTTTAAACATTTCAATTTTATCGTTCATCATGAAATAATGGTACAATATATTTATCGATTGTTCCAGTTTTTTGCGAAAGATTGTCCACAGTTCTGCTTCCACCTTTTTGTACTTCGCAACATTCCTTCTCGTCCAGATTGAGTATTTTGCCACTGTCAACATCAAGTTCAAAGCATAGTCATTGCATCTTCCATTGTTTGTTCCAAAAAGAAATAAAATCTCCCATTCTTTCTGTGTCATGTTTTCATTGTAACTTTCCTTCATCATTTTTCTTGCAATCTTTTTCATTTTGTCCATAAAGTCTTTTAATTTGTCACAATAAAAAAATAGATGTAGTAAGCCTTCATCATTCAGATTACACACACTGCATAATGCAGTTGTTTCTATACCTATTTTCAGTAGCCTCATTTGTGTTAAAATACAGTTGTGTCTTTGTAAAAAGTTAAAGTTTTCTAGGGTTGGATCAACATATTTCATCCTCCCATTTTTCCATATAATCTTTTCATCTATCATTTCATATCTTTCTTTCCAATATTTATTTGCAACTGGTTTAGTAAAAACAGTATTTCTAAAAAAAACATAAAATTCTTTGGTTTTACCATTATTAAAACTGAGAGTTTCTTCATTTTGCCTCCTGAGATAAACTTCGGGATTTTCGCTTCCATCCGATTCTTGTTCTTTTGCTTCTATTCTGTTTATCCATTCTTTTGGTATAGCACCTTTTACTTGTTCGAATTGGTTTCTCAGTGTTTCTTTTTTAACCTCTTCCCCAATTTCATTAACTGCATCTACCACTACTTGCACCGATAAAAATCCCTCTTTTACTTCATATAAAATGTCCTTTACCTGTCTTAGTCCTCCATCCCACCACTTTTTAAAATATATAACTTTATTGTCTTTAATAATGTTATTATTTAAAAACAGTGGTTGATCCAATAGCTGATTTCTTCCTCTGGGTACCGTATTAACGTTACTTAAAAATTCCCCCCATGCTACCAGTACTTCTTTGTAGAATTCTGGTATTCCATGAGTCATATAGTTTTTTGTTTTCATCCATAATACATTGCATCCCATGCAAAAATCCCCACACTTCATTATGTAAAATTTCATCACTTCCTTCCATAAAGCTGTATTTTCTTTATCCAAGAATCTTTTAACCAGTTTTACCCTTAAGCATTTCATTCTTAAAAGGGGGTCTAGCAATCCTAATCCCCCTTGATCTGTTTCTCCAATTAAAGTGTCGTATGCAATTTTTGCTCTTCCTTTCCCCCATAAAAAATGCAGTACCATTTGTTTTACTTTTTTGTACACTTTCAAGGGCAGTGATGTTACAGTTAATACATACCACATTTTGGATAGCATTAGGACGTTCATCACTAATACTTTCCCTTTTAGTGTTAAGTTCCTACTCTCCCAAAACCTCAGTCTTTTCTTGATTCCTCCAATAGTTTCCTCCCAGATGAGTTCCTTTGTTTGTTTCGAATCTTGTCCCATCTGTATTCCCAAAACTTTCATGTTTTCTTCTTCTTTTTGGAGAGTAATATGATTTGGTAAGGGTTCTACTTCCCCTATCTTCATGCATGAACTTTTTTCCAGGTTTATCTTTGCCCCTGATCCCTTGCAGTATGTATTAAGCACCATCACTGCCCTTTCAACACTTTTAGCATCTTCCACTATTAATGTGGTATCATCTGCATATTGGTACACTGGTTCACATTTTATACAATTTGCAATTCTTATTCCTTTGATCTCCCTGTCCGCTCTCATCGCTAGACCCAGTGGTTCTGCGACTAGAGTGTACAACAAAGCGGACAGTGGACATCCTTGCCTAATAGATCTTGTAGGCTCAAAGCACTCTGTCAGAAAACCATTACACTTGACAACAGTTAAAACATGTTCATAAAATATTTTTATCCATTTCATAAAATTCTTCCCAAAACCAAATCTTTCAATGACATCATACATACAGTGGTGTGAAAAACTATTTGCCCCCTTCTTGATTTCTTATTCTTTTGCATGTTTGTCACACTTAAATGTTTCTGCTCATCAAAAACCGTTAACTATTAGTCAAAGATAACATAATTGAACACAAAATGCAGTTTTTAAATGAAGGTTTACGTTATTAATGGAGAAAAAAAACTCCAAATCTACATGGTCCTGTGTGAAAAAGTGATTGCCCCCCTTGTTAAAAAATAACTTAACTGTGGTTTATCACACCTGAGTTTAATTTCTGTAGTCACCCTCAGGCCTGATTACTGCCACACCTGTTTCAATCAAGAAATCACTTAAATAGGAGCTACCTGACACAGAGAAGTAGACCAAAAGCACCTCAAAAGCTAGACATCATGCCAAGATCCAAAGAAATTCAGGAACAAATGAGAACAAAAGTAATTGAGATCTATCAGTCTGGTAAAGGTTATAAAGCCATTTCTAAAGCTTTGGGACTCCAGCGAACCACAGTGAGAGCCATTATCCACAAATGGCAAAAACATAGAACAGTGGTGAACCTTCCCAGGAGTGGCCGGCCGACCAAAATTACCCCAAGAGCGCAGAGACAACTCATCCGAGAGGCCACAAAAGACCCCAGGACAACATCTAAAGAACTGCAGGCCTCACTTGCCTCAATTAAGGTCAGTGTTCACGACTCCACCATAAGAAAGAGACTGGGCAAAAACGGCCTCCATGGCAGATTTACAAGGCGCAAACCACTTTTAAGCAAAAAGAACATTAAGGCTCGTCTCAATTTTGCTAAAAAACATCTCAATGATTGCCAAGACTTTTGGGAAAATACCTTGTGGACCGATGAGACAAAAGTTGAACTTTTTGGAAGGTGCATGTCCCGTTACATCTGGCGTAAAAGTAACACAGCATTTCAGAAAAAGAACATCATACCAACAGTAAAATATGGTGGTGGTAGTGTGATGGTCTGGGGTTGTTTTGCTGCTTCAGGACCTGGAAGGCTTGCTGTGATAGATGGAACCATGAATTCTACTGTCTACCAAAAAATCCTGAAGGAGAATGTCCGGCCATCTCTTCGGCAACTCAAGCTGAAGTGATCTTGGGTGCTGCAGCAGGACAATGACCCAAAACACACCAGCAAATCCACCTCTGAATGGCTGAAGAAAAACAAAATGAAGACTTTGGAGTGGCCTAGTCAAAGTCCTGACCTGAATCATATTGAGATGTTGTGGCATGACCTTAAAAAGACGGTTCATGCTAGAAACCCCTCAAATAAAGCTGAATTACAATAATTCTGCAAAGATGAGTGGGCCAAAATTCCTCCAGAGCGCTGTAAAAGACTCGTTGCAAGTTATCGCAAACGCTTGATTGCAGTTATTGATGCTAAGGGTGGCCCAACCAGTTATTAGGTTCAGGGGGCAATTACTTTTTCACACAAGGCCATGTAGGTTTGGATTTTTTTCTCCCTAAATAATAAAACCCCTCATTTAAAAACTGCATTTTGTGTTTACTTGTGTTATCTTTGACTAATAGTTAAATGTGTTTGATGATCAGAAACATTTTGTGTGACAAACATGCAAAAGAATAAGAAATCAGGAGGGGGGCAAATAGTTTTTCACACCACTGTATACTGATGTTCGACTCTATCGAAGGCCTTTTCTAAATCTAGGCTTATTAAGTACCCCTTTTGTTTTGTTTCTTTCATATATTCCAAAGTGTCTCTGATGCTACACACCGTGTCCGCTATGTCCCGTCCCTCCACTGCATAAGCTTGAGTGGTTGTTATTATTTGGGGAACGACCTTCTTAAGCCTATTCGCCATCACTTTTGCTAATATTTTATAGTCCGTGTTTACCATTGTAACAGGTCTGAAGTTTTTGAGGTTTTCTGTACTCCCTTTTTTCTTGTATATTAGCTTTATCATTCCCATTTTCATTGTTTCACTTAATTCATTGTTGTTAAATATCTCATCATAGAGTGACTTTAGCACTGGTACTAATAGGGCCTTAAATTGTTTATAAAATTCATTGGTTAGTCCATCTGTTCCTGGACTCTTCCCTGTATTTAGCTGATTGATGGCCTGTTCTATTTCCTCCTCTCCTATTTCCTCATCACACATTCTTATGTTTTGTTCTGTGACTTTAGTTTTAATTTGTTCTAATAATAATTCTTCCTCTGTTTCACTTACACCTCTGCTTGTGAACAAATCTTCGTAGAATTCTTGTACTGTTTTCAATACATTTTTTTGTTCCTCTTTCTAAAGTCCCATTTTGATTTCTCACTTCCTTTATTACATCTGCCTTCTGTCTACTTTTCTCAAGATCAAAGAAGAATTTTGTGCTTCTCTCCCCTTCCACTGCATATTTTGCTTTGCTTCTCAATATAAATCCTTTACACTTTTTTTCTTCTATTTGTTTTAATTTATCTTCTAGTGCTATTATTTTCTCTATTCCATTTTCTTTTTGGTTTTCATTAAATTTTTTAAGTTCATTCTGTAACTCATGCCTCACTTTCCCTTCCTCTTGTTTTTTCAATTTTTGTACAGTTTTACTATATTCCATTGAGAGGTCTTTTATCTCATATTTTACATTATCCCACCAGATTCGCTTATCGTCCTTAAATAATGTATTCTTCATGTTCCATGCAATTGTCCTTTTTACTCTTTCACAGTATACAAATTCCTTTAGTAGACTGGCATTTAAAACCCAAATTCCTGGTCCCCTCTTCACTTCTGTAAAATCTATTTTCAAATTAAGGTAATTATGGTCACTAAAACCGGCTTCTTTGTAGTATATGTTCCTTATTTTGCTTTCTATTTCCTCTGTACATAAAATTAAGTCAATGCGGCTTTGTTTTATCTGACCTTGTACAATTTGTCTTCTAGAATATTCTCTTTTTGTTTCATTTTTTTCTCTCCATACATCCTTTAGTTTCAGTTCTGCCATTAGTACTTTCAGCTCCTCCCTCCCTTTGTCTGATTTAAAAACCATGTTGTTCCCGATGTCTAGTTTAGTCAGTACAACATTAAAATCTCCAATTAAAATGACATTTTCCCATAGTCTTACTGTTGCCATTATATTTTTAAAGAAACTCACTTTTTTACTTTCATCATTTGGTGCATGGATATTGTATAGGATTATTTTCTTATCGCCAATTACTAGTTCAACTGCTATACTTTTCCCCACTCCATCGTTAAGAATCACTCTTTCCTTTTCAGCTGTGTTTCTTTTAATTAAAATCGCTACCCCTCTTCCTTGTTTTTCTTGTCCGTTGTTAAAATGTATATTTCCGTCCCACATTTGTTTACAGCGTTTCATGCATTCATCATCCCAGAACGTCTCCTGTATACAAATAATTTCAGCTTTTCCAACATTTGTTATTAGCCTTTCTAATTTTTGCATATTGTTTAGCCCTCTTGCATTTATTGATACTACCTTAAGTACCATTATTGATATGAGGAAAGTAAGTATCCGTTGCATATTTGTTTTTACGTATTATCACTTTTTCTTTTTTCCTTCGTTCATTAATTCTTCCGTTGAGATTTCAAGCTTTCCCGTCCTTATTCCTATCCTGAGCCCTCTCATTGTTTCTCTTCTTTCTTTCTGTCTTTCCATGATTTTTTTAATATTTGGTTCTATCGTCTTTTTCTTCCTTCCCGTCTCCTCATTTATCTTTTGGGTCTTATTATTTATGTCTGCTTTAAAGTTTTGTTTAGAGTCGCTCACCCTGCTCTGCGTTGCGTTCATCTTCTGTTCGGTGTCATCGCGCCTTTCATTTGTTAATCCTGTTTTCTTCTCTGTTTCCATTTCCTCATGAGTGATCCCTGCACTCTGGCAGTCCTTTACTATGTTTTCCTCTGGCATAACATCCTTTCCTTCATCTCTTCCTTGACCCTCCTTCTCCATCCTTCCGTCCTCCTCCCTGTTATCCGTCCCCTCCATTTGAGATGAGTTCATTCCATTCTCCGGTGCCTCTATCCTCGTTGTTCCTTCCTCATTATATTCTGATCCCCCGTCATCCTGGCATTCACAGCTGATCAGGGCTCTTTGACAGTCTGGACATTTGGCCGCCGTGCAGTCCTTTGCGTAGTGTCCCTGTTCACAGCACTCTCTGCAGATGAACCTCGGGCAGTCCTTAATAAGGTGTCCGGTGTCCATACACAGCCGGCAGGTCTTCACCTGCCGACTGTGTATTACCCTGAAATATTGCGGACCCTCCTCCGTTTCAAATCTTGTGCTGTATGGCAGAGACACCACGTCTTTGGGAAATCTGACCTTCACGTACCTCGTCCCGTCTGTGATGTCCGTCCCTGGGTAGTACCTTCTCCTTATTGCCTGCAGGGGTAGGACTCCCCACAGGTTCAGTTTTCTTAAAATAACATCGTCACTGATGTATGCTGGTAGGTACATAAAAGACACTACCATATCATGATTTATGAGCCCACTGCGCAATGTGACGTCGTAGCGACGTCTTTTCCATGTCATTTTGGACGTCCAATTTCCGTCCATTGATGGGGTTGTTTTGTAACGCCAGGCGACGTCTTTTTTCCGACGTCCCACCGACGTCTAATGGTGACGTCGTAGCGACGTCTTTTCCATGTCATTTTGGACGTCCAAATTCCGTCCATTGATGGGGTTGTTTTGTAACGCCAGGCGACGTTTTTTTTCGACGTCTACCGCACGTCTAATGTTGACGTCGGTGGGACCTCCATGTAAGGGAGTAAAAATGTTATGTTGAAAAGATGACCACAAACGACCACTTTTGGACTATATATATATTTATAGTCCAAAAGTGGTCGTTTTATAGTCCAAAAGTGGTCGTTTGTGGACATCTTTTCAACATTTATATTTTGTACATATAATATTTATAGTCCAAAAGTGGTCCAAAAATTTAGTCCAAAAGTGGTCCAAATGTGGTCGTTTGTGGACATCTTTTCAACATTAAATATTTAGTCCTAAAGTGGTCCAAACGTGGTCGTTTGTGGACATCTTTTCAACATTAAATATTTAGTCCTAAAGTGGTCCAAACGTGGTCGTTTGTGGACATCTTTTCAACATAAAATTGACTTAACACAACATTTTTATACAAATTCTATGTAGTTCTATGTTTCAAGAGGGTGGATGACATGTTTTCTGTATCATGTATTCATTTTCCTGTAGCTTTGTTTGGCTCAGCAGTTTGAAATGCATTACACCTTTGTATGCTTATCACCTGCTGCTGAGACAATCAAATTGAGTTTTTGGAAATGATCTTGAACAGTATGCCACCTGGTGAAATAGGACTTGATCATTTTCCAAAAACTCCATTTAATTGTCTCAGCAGCAGGTGATAAGCATACAAAGGTGTAATGCATTTCCAGTTCAAACTAGCTGCTGAGTCAAACTACAGGAAAATTAACTGGCACAGAAAACATGTCCTCCACCCTCTGGGAAACATGGGACTACATACTGTACATACAACAGTATAGTTATACACATTCAAATAAATCACAATTCAATAATCAATTTTTCAAACTTTATTCAAAAAAAATAATATATATGCCCTGAAAGGCATCAAACTGACAACTGGAACTATTTTAATTCGCATCAGTTTGCGAATCCTCCACCTCCTATTCTCTGTGGCGCATGCTTGAGGTGCTCAGACACGTTCCTCTTGATGAACTCCTCAGTGGCTGCACTATCGAATTGCATGATCCCCCCTGCACAAGCAGAAATAGACAAATGACTTCAATATATTCAAAGGCAATCTGCAGTCATACACTCAAGTCCCCACATGTGTAAGCAAAAATATATTTCCTAACTACTAAGCAGAATGTTGACCAGTAAAAGATGGTAAATAGTTGTTGTGCTTAGTGCAATTTACAAAAGCTGGTTCTGTGCTTGGAAACACATTGGACTCCATAGAAATTATTATTGAGAAGTTTTGCACAAAAAGTTTTTTATATTCTGGATAATACAACACATTCACTACATGTTCTTCTTGTCAGAGAGCAGACTGTTCAGATGGAGGCTGCTTCAGCTTCAATGTACTAAGGACCGCCACAGGAAGTCATTCTTGTAATAATGACTCACCTTTGTACCATGAGAGGAGAATATTTTGAGAATTGTGACCATTTACCATCTTTTACTTTCAACTTTTTGTTTCTTTCGTAATGCTGTAACACCTATTTTGGATGAATAGTCTATCAAGATAGATAATTGGCATTGCTTTTTTTTTTTTTAGTCAGAAGGGAAGGAAAAGTTTTGTCCAAAGTTATTATTTATAGACTGGTCAACATGAAACTTGGGCTTACCTTGTATTGCTCTATAAACCTTTGTACCCTCTAAAGGGCGCTTCCCCTTTTTCCCCTTGCCCTTCAAATAAAAATTGGCCATGAGGCTGTTGGTGAAGAGCCTAAAGAAAAAAAAATTTCAATAAATTAATGTGAAGGATATACAGTGCTATATATAAGTTTAGACACCCATGCTAAAGTTTCCTAAAAAGACGAAAAAAAAAAAATAATCTTTTTGAAATTGGTCTTAATGCCTTAATTTAAAAAAAATTAGGAAAAGTCCAAACTTTAAGGATTTTTATTTTTAAAGGCAGTTATTTCATGGATCCAGGATAGTCTGCATCCTGCTAAAGTTCCCCTGGCCTTTGGAATTAAAATTGCCCCACATTATCACATAGCCTTCACCATGCCTAGAGATTGGCATCTCTACCTTTAAAAATAAAAATCTGCCTGTGTCTCTATGGGAATTTAACATAGGGGTGTCCTGACTTATGCACCCTTTATTTTAAGGAAGAACATTTCTTTATTTACGATACATATTCATTCACAAAGAAAAATTGTGTCCTTAAAAGGTTGGAGTTTTCCTCTTTTTTAATTAAGGCATTAAGCTCAATTTCCAAAATGTTTTTTTTTTATTCCACTTTTTAGACAACTTTAGCATGGGTGTCTAAACTTAGGCATAATGCTGTATGTAGGAACAACATTTCACATGCAATTAACCCTTTAACTACTTGATCAGTGTCCCCTAGGGTGGTCCTCCCTTCATCCCTCTACTTATCTCTTTGTCAAGCACAGCTGGTCTATCTCACAATGCATTTGGTTGTGAACTTGTATTTTCATTAAATTTTCACCTATTTGGAATGAGAATGAGAACATGCAAAAAAATGTTGTAGATACCTGTCCAAAACTTTGTGGACACAGTCCTTGGTGTTCCGCCCACCAATTCTTGAAATTTGCAGCAACTGTTGGAATAAGTCCACAATAAACTTGACTGTCACTTCCCAGAGGGACCTAGCAGTGTGCGAGTGCAGTGTATTATTTTATTATAGATTATCCATTACTTTAAGATTTGCAAAACCTACCAGGGTATCAAAGGCCTGTGCATCAGAAAGCCTTTGCTCCTGTAACTCAAAGTCCTCCATGGTGTCCATCCTCTCTATATGGACAACTGAAGAGGCAGGCTGCGTTTCCTTGAGGTGATGGCGGATGTCGACCAGTAGACTCAGGACCTTTTTCTGGAACACTGAAATAAACAAACACATTTGTTGATGATTACAATTCTCCAATTAGAATAGCAAGGTTAGCTAGCTCACAATCGTTCTTGTAAACTTCAAAAGCTTCAGTGTTTATTAGTACAGCAGTGTTGGAGAAAGAAACAAAAGTCCAAACAAATGTAATCATCTGACATGATACAAACCCAGCCATGGTTTCTGTGGACAGAGAGAACAGTGCAGGAAGAGAGAAGGTGGTACTATAAAAAATGCCTTCTCCACTGCCAATAGATCAATACTTACCACCGCAAGGCAATGGAAAGGCCCATCTCCCAGTCTCAGTCACTGCATCTGCACCACAAAATATGTAGTTTTAGAATTGATCAAATAATGAAACTTAACAGATTTGTTTTAAGAGAAATAACAAATCTGCAATATTATAATGATTAGAGGAATATCTATAAAACTTGCTGAACTTCAAAGTACTTAGATCAGGGGTGTCAAACATATGGCCCGCGGGATGATTTGAACAATAAATAAAAAAGATTTAATATTTAATACATCATTAGTAGTAGTATTAAATAAAGTCTATGTCTGGGTATTCGCTGCAATATTGTGTTTGGTTTTATTCATTTTTTAAATTTTATCATTGATCATTTAACTGCTTTTCTATTGCGCTTCTGCCGAAACCTCTAACACGCATGCGTATTCTAAATTGGCGCCTAAATCTAATTTCTTCGCGATTTTAAAAAAATGTCCAAAAAAAAGAAATTGATCTGGATGGGCGGATGTTTCAGGAGAAATGGACAGAAGTATTTCTTCTGTGAGATCAACAGCAAGCTGGTAAGTTTAATCTGCTCACAAACTGTGGCTATGCAACAAGAATACAACATTAAACGGCACTATGACAAACACGCAGAGAAATATGATAAATACACTGGACAGCTCCGAACGGAAAAAGGTAATGCTTTAGCATCCGCTTTAAAAAAAAAAAAAAAAACTCATCTAGATTTTTATTTGTTAAAGTTCTCATTTGTAGTGTATAGTTAATGTTCATATCCAAAGTGAAGTATATATATTTTTTTCATTTGCATTAACCATAAATAATTTTTTATATGATTTTTTCTAAACTATAGTTGTTAAAAGCAGTTTTTTTTTAAATTGTGAAGTGTTTTTCTAGTTTGTAAATTATATTGTAGCCTACAGCTTCATATTTAATGTAACTGTCTGTACACAGAGTCTGCAGCATTTTTTATTTCTTATTTTATCATTACTAAAAAGTATCTGACAAGTAATATTCATGTTCAAAGGAAAGGATTTTACTTGCTATTACTTGCCATTGTTTCCCCCCCAAAAAGGAATAAGAGTGTTAATGAACAGTTTCTGAGGACGTGTTAAATGCAGTTTTACAGAATATAGTGTATTTGTTGTAATTTGATGCACTATGATTAAAAAAACTAAAAAACTAATTCGGACCGCACATGGTCACATTTCTTCTCATCCGGCCCTCACCCTAAAATGAGTTTGACACCCCTGACTTAGATGAAAACCGCTTCCTTAATTGTAAGAAAAAAAAAAATCAAAGCAATGTGTGCACTGTAATAGGCAGCCAGAGTGATAGGATCACCACCTGAATAGCAAAATAATCATAATTGTGCACAGTATCAACACAGCTGAAAACTAACCTAGCCTGTCATAGGGGGGGTGGCTGAGATCACTGCGATGTGCTCTTTTATCCTGTCTGGACCTGGCCGAGGGACTGGGGGCATCACCACGGGATCGGTCATCACTGCGATGTGCTCTTTTATCCTGTCTGGACCTGGCCGAGGGACTGGGGGCATTGCTACGGGATCGGTCATCACATCGCCACAACCTTTCATCACTACGGGATCGGTCATCACTGCGATGTGCTCTTTCATCATGTCTGGACCTGGCCGAGGGACTGGGGGCTTTGCTACGGGATCGATCATGTCTTGACCTCTGCTGTGACCCATCATGTCTGGACCTGACTGTACACGATAGATTTATTAGCCACATACAGTTATGTGCAATATAATAAGTAATATAGCAGTGATATGAAGTCTGTGTGACTCGCACCATCACTGTGCCTGGACCCATCATCTCTGGACCTGAAGGTCGGCCTCTCACTGTGCCAGGACCTTATGGTGGATCCACTGCTGGACCTAGTAACATTTAAATTGAATCACTTGGCCATACATTTATAACTGACAATAACATTCCATGTTTTAACACTGATACAGACAAACCCCTACTGGTTGACCAAAAAAAAGGGCTAGAGGCCAAGCAGTAGAAGCCAGCCACTACTGACGCTGTGTCCTGTCCTGCTTCTTTACCTGGAGCGATAGCCATCCCTTGCATGGCGAGATCCTGAAAAACCCAGAATATTCTTATATTTCACATGGCCTAACAAAATACAAAAGTGACTGTTTAAAGTGTGATGCAATGAATACTCACTGGGTGTCGACAGGTCTCTGCTTCGAAGTGCTGTGCTTGCATCTTGAGAGCGAAGAAAACAAAGAATATTCAAAGATGTACAATTATCGAAATGAAACGAAAAATGTACGAAATTTGGCACACTCTGCTCCTCTAAGTCAGACAAATCTGAAAAATGTCATTAAGCCTATAAAAGAAATCATTACCAAACTTGTTTCTTAAGCGGTGAGTAACACTTTGTCCTGAATAGACTTTTGGTTGGTGCAATGGATGAAGTACTCACTGGACATTTCCTTGCACCGAGATCTGGCAGCGTATTTCTCCGAGCCAGAGCAGGCTTCCACAAGGCCATCCAAGGTTTGACTTGCAGAGTCTGAAACACATGAGTCAGCCTATTTAGTACGGTCATGTTGCATATACTAAATTAACAATGAAACACTTGAGTCATTTCTATGCTTAATTAAAAAGCAGTGAGGAAACTACTCGATGGTTGGTGCGAGTGGGAAAGTACGTAAATACTCACTAGGAGTGGACATTTCACTGCTCCGGGGACTGTCCGCACGCTCCACTGAGCCAGACATGACTCCACCTTCATGGGCTGAAACGCATGAATGATCCTGTGACTCATGTTGTACACAACACATTATCATGCTTCTTAATTTGTCATCAGTACTCACAAGTGTTGTGCAACATGGTGTCTTCAATGGGCTGCAGCTTCCGTGGTGCAGTAGGGAAGGGGGGTAGCTTGACACCTATACAGAGGTAATTATGTATAACTAAGCATATCCATCTCCAAAAATATCTAATCTTAAATAATTTGATTCATTTTGAAACTGGAATTATAAATTCATTAAGAGAAACCCATTACCCCTGACACTCTCATCCGAATCCGTTAATTCTGCACACACAAAAAACAATTTCATAAACATTGATGTCTCAAATTTCAGGCCCAATTTGTATCAACCAATTTTATTTCAAATGTATAAAGTATTTGAGAATGAGAAACATACCATTTCTAACAAAACCCTCTGGAATTCCTTTTTTTATGCGCTTCCGTGTTGATGTGATCACCTCATCGTCCTCTTCTGCCTGGCTGGTCAGGTTGTAGGCGTCACATTCACGACGCTTATCTAGAAATTATAATAAGTTTCAAATTCACCTTAAAATATATATATATTTTGACATGGTAATGTATTAAATTTTCTATTAATCTAGGCAAAACTTGCCTGAAGTCATTTTGATCTTGATTAGTGAGAATGTCATCCAATCATCCTGGGGGTTCAATTTGTCCTTTATAGCCTTTTGTGTTTTTGTGACACTCATTTTACATGGCCATCTGACAGTTTTCTTTTCTCTGTCGATCCAACTGTCAGGAACGACACCCTCCTCCTCTTGGGTACCCTCCCTCCAAACTGCCCTCGAGTACATGACCTGGAAAGGATAAGTTTTTAACATTTTAGTTTAAAGTTTAGAGGTTGAGAGGGTTTGGACATGGGCTATGAGGGTAACATTGGGAGTAGGATATTGTGGCAAGAGGACAGAGAGAGGCCCAGGGAGTTTTATGGATGCATTAAGAAAGGACATGCAGGAGTCACACAGGAAGATACAGAAAACAAACGGATCTGATGATCCCTGTTGGAATCTAGCAAAAAGAAACAAAAAAATTAACCTTAATGTGTGTGTTCCGGACCATGGCGAAGAGGTATGAAGACAAAACCACCAGCTTCTTGTGGGAGGCAGGCCGCCTTCCGGAACAGATCCCTTTCTCGCAGTAGTGCATTTTTCATCCTGACACGACCATTTCCTATGCACACTATGTTCAGAAGTCCAGAGCTACACGGTTGTTGAAATAATGGTGAAGTGTGACGCTGGCGCAGAATTTCACAAGCTAAAGTCCCATCTGCATTTTTCTGTCGAACAAAAGCAAAGCTGTTGTCTCTCAAAAGAAAACAACGGTCCTTTTCTTTATCAGAGACAAACACTTTAGGGTGTCTTTGGCTACTGTCCACTTCTGATTGCTCGATTTCAGACAAGCGCCTAGTCACTTGTTCCAAGGGACTTCTCCCACTCCTCACGTATTTTTTTTACTTGTTGTAGGTAGTTTTCGAATGGAAAACAGGAAATCTCATTTAAGGAACAGTTGAAGTGGCTGGCATCCTCTTGGAGATGAATTAGTGCATGTACAGTGGTTACAAAATCGGAGCGTCGTATGTAACGTCGCCGCCGCATTACGGGATGTGCATTTGCTGTGCATTTGCTGGCTTTTACCACTGAGTGGCGCTATATAACTACAGACTGACGCCTCATGCCTTAGTTCATTCTCTGCCTCAATAATACACGTAATAGCCGATAACATCAAGTGAAACACTGTAGTTGACCGAATTCATAATCACAGTACTATAATTACAGTACAAATGTAGAATTCAAATTAAATCAAATCTTATTAAGATCAAATTTAAGCACAATAAATATTAACACAGTGAGCCTTTAGATTTTATCACGTGTAATTAGAAAAGAAGTGTGTAGGGTTTTATTTAAATATAAATTTCTAAACCAATAAGATCAAATAACACCAAGTTATTATTATAACAGGCTTACTTCGTCACTTATCAAAGACGTACCCTTGCTTTCAAAGAAGTCGAGTGGCTTATTAACGTCTCTGGTGTGCATTGTCTCTAAGTGGCCGCTTGGTGTAGCCGTTAGAACACTCGGCCAGTGATCTACAAAGCGCCGGTTCGAATCCCGAGTGATGTTTTAAAATTGTTTTATTTTAAAACTAACTAAAATGTTTTAAGTGCGCTTAAGGTAGAGTCTTATAAAGGCTATGTAGACTTATATAGTTTTATTATATATTTTTTGCACATTAATCTGAGTCCTCATCTGTTAGATCTGTTTAGTTTTTTTTTTCCTGCCGGGACGAATGCGCGGTTCCATCCCTTTCCCGCCTATTCAGGGAGCCTACGGAGTGAGCGTTTAACCATAGTCGAATCGATTGGTGTGCGTCCAACTCACGTTACTCGTGTGCTATTCATGCCGGCTGGTGATAATTAACGTTAATATGATCTCGGGCTTGCTCACGATGCTCAACATCTATAAAAATAGCAAAGTATTGTGTATAGAGTGATAAAAAAAACTATCTAACGCATGTTAGAAAACATAATGTCCTGCATTTTTTTTCTGCTTCAGGAGTCAGTCTGTTCTGAGAGTAGAGGAAGGGGCAGATTCAGAACCAGGGAGGGAGCCAGAGACAGCAGAACAAAGAGATGATATTGCCAGCACCAGCACAGGGAGCACAGTTTTTAGTTTAGATCTCATGTTTACATTTTATTGTATGTTGATGGCTTGACTGTAAACAACATAAACAATGCAATAAATTTATAAAAATATATATTTATTGTCCCCCCTGCTGTTAAATGAAATTTGCGTTATTTTACGTTAATGTTACGTTATTACATTATTAACGTCGACAGAATAAAGTAAAGTTTTATTTCTGGAATTGATGCACGGGCTTCATCTTAGGCTTTTTTTTCTTTCGGTTCTTTCGTTTCTCAGCGCCGGACTGTTGATGTCTCTTTCCAGGACCAGGCATATCGTTCAATTTATCATAATTCTTTTGGCCAAATACTGTAGGCAGCCGTAACAGAGGTGAGGGCGCGCGCGTCATCACGTGTGCTTAGCCGACTCTGCGTTCACCGTAGACTTCAATATAGACGTTTATATTTTTGTTTATTTGTATATGTATGTTATTAATATTAATTTTTTAGAGATTGTGTGTGTGCGTGCACGGAGAGTTTGTGTTGATAAGTGTATGTCGATAAGTTGATAAGTGTATCAGAAAGCATTAAAATGTTCATTTGAATTAAAATGACACACACACGTCTGTATATACAGTATATCAATTACATATATATCAATTTCATTAGTTCGTTCATTCTATTTGAAGCTTCGGATGTTTGTTTTTTTCTTGGTTTGGTTAGATTAGTTCTGAACTCGCTTCCGTGAAACTATCGCTAAAACAATGTGTGTAAAACAAGAGTGTCATAGTCCATTGTTAGTTTTAATGATTTGGCTGAAACTAATTATCACTACATAAGTACCCTAACACCATTGATCATGAGTCTCAGCTGAACCTAATTCTATACTTGTAACAGAAAATGTAGATGCAGATTCCAAATGTGTATTTATATAATAGATAGATAGATAGATAGATAGATAGATAGATAGATGTGTGTGTGTGTGTGTGTGTGTGTAGGCTCTACGCAGGGGCAAGAGAGGGCAGCGCACCCTTAAATGTCTGCACATGTTAATATATTCCTAAAATGTATATATTACAAGTTGATAAACTGATCTGCGGTAGCGGAAAAATCCGCTGAAAATGACAGGCTGCAGCGCACGCGCACACACACACACATACACACGCGCACACACACACATACACACGCGCGCACACACACATACAGACACACCTCCCTTGAGCCCTGCGTCTGTCGGATTTCAGCTGTCACGGGGTGGAAAGACTTTGAAGCAGTTTATATATGAATCTAAGCTTGAACTTATCAGCATTGTAAATATATAATACTTTTCAAATAAAATCGCTATTACTTTGACCCTGAAGTTTAGTTTAGCACACACAAAAAACAGAAAAGTCATTTCTGGTAAATCAACGGAATGTGTAGTTTATTTACAGTAATTCATTAAAAAATGAATATACATTGTACAGTACACGGTAAACACGGGAAAGATTACAAAATGAAAAAACAAACAGTGTCTACTTTATAAACAGCTTAGTATGTGCGTCGAGATGCTGAAATCCCTTGCATGTTTTTGCTTCCAAGTGGAGAGATATTTGACCGATAGCCTAGAACAAAAGATCTATAGGTGTGATCACAACCCCCTCCGACCGACCGTGCCATCAATCACTGACCACCTCAGAAGTTCCCTCCAATGTATGGCTGCAATACTTGTTTTGCAAGTATTTTTAACACCATTCAAAGGCTTACAAGTTCCATTCAACATATAATGATGTCTCCACATGTTAATATATTCCTAAAATTTATATATTACAAGTTGATAAACTGATCTGCGGTAGCGGAAAAATCCGCTGAAAAAAGCACAGGCTACAGCGCACGCGCGCACACACACAGACACACACACACACACAGACACACAGACACACCTCCCTTGAGCCCTCGGTAAACATCCAAGCACTGAGGCACGCAAATCCCCTGACCACAATAAGGTGGCAATCCCTCAGGGGGGAAGATGAACAATACAAATTAAATAAATAAAACAAAATAAAATATCCTTAATCCAGATTTTATCAATCAACGACATAATATTGATCTTAGCTGGATGGTCTAATTCTCAAAACCGTTTAACCTAAAGAAAAACTTAACACACTATAACTAGAATATTCACAAAACTGAAAGGTTGTCTTATGTATAATAAAAAAAACCTCATAACTCAAAAAGATCATATTATGTTTTTATATATTTTTTTTTATTTTTTTTTTATAGTAACTGAACAGCTCTCTTCTCTCCAATCCACTCCTAAACCACAGTCTCCTATTTCTCTGTGCGTGCTCTTCAGCCTGTGAATGAATACACGCAGCGGAGGTTTTGTAAACTGTAGAGATACAATAATTTTACTGCTGGAAAATCAGCATTTTATCTAATTTGAAATATAAACCTAATATTATCTGTTACTTAATATATTTTCTTTTGATGATGACCATAACAGCCTACTGCATTTCATTATTTATAATAACACAAAAAACAATATTACAATATTTGATATTTTAATATAAACTCGGTATCATTATCCTCCTTGTGTATGTGTAAAATACATTTGATTTGTTCTATTTTTTATTCTGATAGTGTGCTCAATTTGTTTCTAGTAATTTATATATTTAAATTCGGATGCCTTTTACTGTTACAAATTTAACTCTTTGCTGTACAAGCCCTTGTGTTGTTGTTTGTGCTGCTGTTCTTTAATAATACCAATAATCAGATACAAACAGTCTGTCTAAACGAAAATTAAGCAATGCTTCTTAACTCATCATTATGTGGATATTTTTCATGTTCGTTGGATAAAGTATGTACTGTAATGATTTGGTCTACTCTGTACTGTATGTGCGTGAGAGAGAGGGGTGTCGCGGTCGTGAAACAAAGGCTCATTTCAGCTCATTCAGTTTCTCTGAATGGATAGGTGAGAACAGCTGATTCACGGTGAATAATTTGCATTTGAGTGTTGCCAAGTGAAAAGAAGACAAAAATCAAGACGAACAACATATAAAACTGAGACAATATTTTAAAAAGAATCGCAATCAACCTGAACAGGTAAGCTGGAATAAAATCAGTAGCAGCATTAACTAAAGTAATTAGTAATTATTAGCTGCTACTGATTTTATGGACTCATCACGGTTAAATACGTTGGTCACATGGGACTCATTACGGTTGTATATCGTGCTCTGAATAATAAAATTTTTTGTTTGCTGTTTGTTTGCTGAGTAAAATTAAAATAGAACATTTTTTTAAAACAGCATTATCCAGGATTCGAACCAATGCTTTGTAAATCCCTGACCGAGCGCTCTAACCGCTACACCAACCAAGCACTAAGAGACAACACACCTCCGTGGCGTTAATAAGCCACTCGACTTCTTTGAAAGCAAGCGTTAAATAAGTAACGAAGTAAGCCTGTTATACAATTATACTATTTGCACGTGTATTTTATCTGTTTTAAACTTGGTGTCATTTGATCTTATTGGTTTAGAAATGTTTGTAAAAAAACTATTGTTATCAAAAATGTAACAGATGTAACACCGGACTTCATTACCCACAATGCATCTCCCGCACTGGACTACACTGCCGTAAACAGCTGTCGTAAATCAAAACTCCCGGTACTGCAGATGGCCACCACTTTTCATCAGTATAATGACACACACACACACACACACGCAGCAGCAGCAGCAGACCGAGCCGTCACTCCCCTAAATTTAAAGAATACAAACTGGTTGTGTGCGAGTTTGCTGTTTTTTCTATAGTATGCTGAAGCAAAATCAAAATACAACAATTTTTTTTATTTTAATTTTGCTATAATTAAAATAAAAAAATTTAAAACATCATCCCTCGGGATTCGAACCGGCGCTTTATGTATCACTGACCGTGTGCTCTAACCACTACACCAAGCAAGCACTTAAAGATGATGCACCCAAGTAACGTTAAATAAGGCAAGGTTAATAAAGCAAGCCCTGGATAAGTGACGAAGTAAGCTTGTTATAATAATAACTTGGTGTTATTTGATCTCATTGGTTTATAAATTTATATTTAAATAAATAGTAAACTTGGCCGATTTCGTTATAATTTTGTTTGATGAGTGGGGCTTGAAAATTCTCTTGAAAAATATGGTCATTTATTTCAGTTAATAAATCTACTATAATTTTTTTTTACTCATTATTGTACAGTACACATTAATAGCTCTGGTTCAGATTTTTCATGTTTGTTGTGGAAATTACCATCACTGTTGTATTTACTGCGATGAATGAAAATGTCACTTTGCGCCACCTGGCGGCCATTTTACGAATGACTTTGAAATGCAACTGATTTATTTTGGCCGCTGTTACCTTTAAACGGCGGTATACGCGGCGAGATCGCCATTCCAATTTTGTAACCACTGTACATTATACACAGCAAAGGTCTTGCCATACAGGTCAGCACAGCACATGACAAAATGTTTGATTAGTTCCTGAGAATATTGGAGATAGGCATTTCGAGTCCGCTCATCTGATTCAAGCATTATTGACATGGATATTGCCAATGACAAGAAATGTTGATATTTTTCGGGAGACAACACAGTTTTCAAAACCACAGGACCTGTGTACAGTAAAAACTGCCTCAGTTCAGTGGCTTTCCACCTATCAATTTCATGCAAACCCCGCGGTTGTCGAGCAAATTCACTTGGCATCTTCCCTCTGAGTGCAATTAGTTTCTCAGAAATTGCATCCTTTTGCCTCACAGATAAACGACAGACCTTTGGGCCACGAGTCAAGTAAATTAACAGCCGCCTAACTACTCCCAAGCAGACGACATGCATATAATCTAGGACAAAGGAGCTGACGCAAGGAATTCCTGCTGCAATGAAGGGGCTGATACCAGTTTGGTGATTACTGTACTCCACTCTGGAGAAACAGTCATCTTTTCGAGAAGTGCATTCCTTTTCACTGAGAACTATTCTTCCCTCAACTCGAGTACCTCTGATTAAGCATCGTTCACAACTCTCATAGGCAGTATGACCCTTAATACATTTCAGATATGCCCTTGCTGGGGCATCACATATGAGGGCATCAATATTGACAGAGTAAGTCTGGCCTTTAAAAACTATTCCATTCTCCTTGAGATGTTTGTATTCAGTCAAAAAGTCTTTTAAATACTCCTCAAGAGGACTTGGCTTACTTTGTCCACTGAACATGGCTACAATGAATGGATTAAAATGGCCATACTTCGCCAGTATTGGCCAGAATTGGACACCACTACTTTTGAAAAGTGGGATGCCATCGACGTTTATGTGGAGGTGCACATCATTAGTCTCCATCTGATTTAAATAACGACAGATACCCTTTTCTAAGCCGTAGTACTTGTACTGGCCACCACATTTCGACTCTGTTGTGTTATGCTGTGGTGTACCAAGAAGTGTCCGGCAATCCACAGGCAATAAGTGCCCTTGGTTTCTTAATATGGGCAATAGACCATTGAGTGCTCTGTGTGTCAATCTGTGCTCTGAGGCCCACTGTCTCAGTTCGTCCTCAAAGCTGGTCACTACAGTTTCATTTGCTTCCTGTTCCGAGTCAGTAGAGGAATAGTCCAAATCAGTGTCAAAGTCAAAATCCTCTGATGCCCCAAGAACACTGTCACTCAAACTATCTGGAGTCCTAGGCACACCGTCACTGCTACAACTACTTGTCCCAGGCACATTGTTGGAATTATTTTCAATGCCCTCTTCATCACTGTCAGAATAACAGAGCAGTTGATCCAGTTCTCTTTTGCGTTTTCTCCACTGTCTTACTCTCAAAGTCATCTGTAAATACAGTCGTAAATCAAAATTTGTTAAGTTTAACTGTTTATTTGACTGGGGCCTGTACAAAAGAAAAGAGGATGAGATCACAACATTGTTTAGGTGGTTTAATTATCTCCTAACAGGATCGAAGGACACCTCACTCGTTAGAGCACATGAAAGTCCCTTGGACAAAAAAAATGGGTTACACACCTTAAAGTTTTCATTCTCCATCACCCAAAAGTTAGTTCAATATCAAGGAAAAAAAATAGTAAGTTATAACAATGTACAACATTAGGAGTTTTTTTTCATAATGTCATATGTGAATTATGGAAAAATCCCCTAAAACAGGCAAAAGGAGTTAGCTTGATTTAAAGGTAGCAGCTCTAACAGCCGGACCACGTGTAACATTAACCTATTGTTCGTTTCTGTGCCAGAGACAAAAACACCTTTAGTTAACTAATCACTTCAGGAAATGTACCTCTAGTTTAATTAAATACAATAAAACATATAATGTTAATTTCATGAAAGATTAAGAGACGGTATAACATCAACCAACCTTGCATCTGTAAACGCCGTAGCTAGCAGCTAGACGCCGTTACGGTAGCAAAAAGCTAGTCAGTCAGAACTCCATGCTGCTATCGGTAACGTATATACGTGCAGTTTGTGTCCCAATACATTGTTAAAATAGCTGCCTTGACCATTCGCAGCTTTATTGTAAGACAATATCGCCAAAGACTATACACATGGACACTGAAATAAATGCTGACCAAACTTACCTTCAATTTCGAGGAAATGGGTTCACCAGCGATCTGAATAACTGTATACCGTCCTGAAGACTACGCTCCCACTTGCGCCAAGCCGCCAAATGCCTCGTGTTGCCTCATCCAATCAGAGTGGCGTTTATGATGATGTTCGTTTCAGCCAATCAGAGTGATGCTGACTGTTTTTTGAAAATCCTCCTTGAAGAACTTATATTCTTATAGTCTTATAGGCTACTCTTTGCCAGTGGTGTCAAATTACTTGACATTAATTACTTGAGTAGAAGTATAGATACTAGGGTTCAAAAATACTTCTTTAGAAGTTGAAGTATCAACCCAAGCTTATTACTTAAGTAAAAGTTTAAAAGTACTGGTTTCAAAACTACTAAGTATAAAAGTAAAAGTACCGTGAGGGGCGACAAAAGCATTAAGGTCTCGCTTTCTGATCATGCAACGGGGGGGGGGGGGCGTTGTGCGCGTTCTGATCATGAGGGGGGGGGCGTTGTGCGCGTTCTGATCATGTCACGAGGGGGGGGCGTTGTGCGCGTTCTGATCATGTGACGGGGGGGGCGTTGTGCGCGTTCTGATCATGTGACGGGAGGGGGGGGGGGCGTTGTGCACGTTCTTATCATGCGACCGGAGGGGTATTTGTACTTCGTTACTTGACACCTCTGCTCTTTGCCTAGCTTGATAGAGAATGAACATCAAAATGACGTCCAAATAGTGGACCTAGTTTGGACGTCGAATAGACGTCCAAAAACATAAGTCAGATTGTTGAAAGTCAAAATGACGTCCAAGTTGGGTCATGTTTGGACGTCCAAATAGTGGACCTAGTTTGGACATCGAATAGACGTCCAGAATTGGTCATGGACCGACGGACCCAATATAGACATGATCTGCACATCTATCCGACGTCCAATGTTTAGTGGGAGTGGTCTTACGTCGCATGTCTGTCCGTTTATTGTTAGTCCATGAAGTATTAAATCCGTTGATTTTCTGTCATTTACTGTTACTTCAAATTCACCATTTGGTCTTGGTCTCAGTGCCATCAACTTTCCATGTCCCACGATGTCTATGACTTCTTTTAGGAGTTCGGTTGGTTTTATTTTTGTCTTCACAATTATAGTGTTTTCTCTGGTATATTCTCTTTCGTCCTGGAGTTTGTTTGGCTGAGGTGTGGGTTCTTTGTTCTCAGCCATTTTGTTTGTTTATGTTTTTCTCTTGAGCAAAAAAAAAGAAAGAACAAATCAGAAATGGCTTCCCCAAGCAGACAAGCTGCTGGGGAGCATGAAATTAAACTGTTCCTTTAATACTAATTTAAATGAATCTCTGACTAAAGTCCAAAAATAAATAATAATATAATCAGTGGGAGAGCCTCTCTCTCCCTTCTGCAGCCACAATCAATCTCTGTTGCCACCAGATGGCGCTCTCAGACTGGTATGGCCGTAAGCGAAATTTGGTCTGAAGGGAGGCCTATTTGAACTGTAAACAAAGACTTATAAAAAAAAAGAAAAAAAAAAACATAAGTGAAATAAAATTGAAAAGCTTACAGCACCTGGTATTCCCAGGCAGTCTCCCATCCAAGTACTAACCAGGCCCGAGTCTGCTTAGCTTCCGAGATCAGACGAGATCGGGCGCTTTCATTTTTATTTATTTATTTATTTTTATTAAAATGCATTCATGATACAGATAAAAGGAATAAGATTACAGTTGCTTATTTCATCATTCTTATTAAATTTTACGAAGGTTCTTCATTCTCTGGTAGTTGCATGAGAGTTTCTAGGACTTCATATACATTTGGGTTAAATACATCATAGAAATTGTCCAGCATGTTCTCGCTTTTGAAATATACATACAGCTTTCTCATATACATTTCTAATTTCCTTTTAAAAATGTTCCAAACATCCAAGACAACTTTTTCTTTCCTAGCCACAATTCTTCTTTTCCATATGGCACTCTTTATTTGCATTATGCACAAATTTATGAATTTTTTATTTTTACACTTTTTATCCCAGCCTAGCATCACCACTCTGTTCCATTCCAGTTCATTTTCATCCCAATCTCCAGTCAGATTCTTAATTAAGTGTTTACATTTTCCTAGAAAAGTTCGCAGTTTCTGACAGAATAAGAACATGTGTAAAAAGTCTTCTTCCTCTTCTTGACAAACCTGACACCTCGCATTTTGTTCCAGTCCCATTTTACACAGAATCATTTCAGAAAAGACCACTTTTTGCCTTACAATGTACTCAAAGCATTCCAACTTTGTTTCTATCGTCTTACCCCTCATATTTCTCCATATGCCTTCTTTTTTTAAATTCTTAAATTTCCTTAGCCAGTAATCATTGACGATTGGCTCTTTAAAAACATCATCTCTAAAGCAACAATAGAATATTTTTAGAGTGCATTCTTTTAAATCATACAGTTTTTCTCCCGTTTCCACATACATTTTTTCTTCTGCCTGTCTTTCTTCCATTTCCTCTATTCTTTTTATCCAGTCTTTGGGTATTGCATTTTTCACAATTTCATATTTGTTTGTTATTTCTTGCTTCCCATACTCTTCCTTCGCTTCATTCATCACATCCTCAATGTACTGTATTGGTAGAAAGCCTTCTTTAAATTCATATAGGACGTCCCTCACCCTTGTTATCCCTACTTCCATCCATTTTTTGACGTATATTTCTTTTCCTTGTCTTAATACGTTTTTGTTTAGGAACAGAGGTTGATTTAAGAGACTTTCTCTTCCTTGTGGATTGAATATGATTCTCTTTAGAAACATTCCCCAAGCATAAAAAGTTTCTCTATAAAATCCCGGTAGTTTTTCCGTCATCCAAGGTTTTGTTTTCATCCATAGTACTGCGTCTCCCATGTTGAAATTCCCACATTTATTTAAGAAGTATTTCATAGTCTTTTTCCACTCAAATTTGTCGTTATCTTGAAGGTATCTGTTTACTACTTTAATTCTCATGGCATTTTTCCTCTGTTCTATGTCCATTAAGCCTAAACCACCTTTGCTTACTGTTCCTATAATTGTATTGTAGGCTATTTTTGCCGGTTTGCCCTCCCATAAAAAGTTGAGAAAGCATTTTTTCAATCTTTTTTCCATCCATGATGGCATTTCAGACACGTATAACATATACCAGAGTTTGGAGACCATTAAGACATTTAGGATTAAGACCTTTCCCTTCAAATTCAGATTTTTTAGTTTCCAGAAATTTAATCTTCTTTCTATTTCCATAGTTCTGTTCTCCCACATCTCGTCTCTTGCTTTTTTCTCATTTTTCCCCATTTGAACTCCTAGGATCTTCATTTCGTTTTCTTCTTTAAATGTAAAACAGTCAGTTAAGGTTTCTGTCCCATTCTCATGTACACCGTCTTATCTTCGTTTATTTTACTGCCGGAGCCTTTGCAATAATCAGTGACAATCTTCATTAGTTCCTTTGCACTGTTTTTCCCTTTTATAATCAATGTTGTGTCGTCTGCATATTGGAAGATTTTGCCTTCTGCCTTATTTTCTTCGATTTCTATCCCTATTATTTTTTCACTTTCTTTTATCGCTAATCCCAGAGGTTCAGAAGTGAGGGAGTACAGTAGGGACAATAGGGGGCATCCTTGTCTTATGGATCTTGAAATTCTGAAGCAATCTGTTATAAATCCATTACATTTTATTCTTGTCAGTGCTCCTTTATATAAAATTCTGATCCAATTGATGAAGTTATCTCCGAATTTGAAGCGTTTTAAAACCTCAAATAGATATTCATGCTCTACCCTATCGAAAGCCTTTTCAAAATCCAGACTAATTATGTATCCATCCTCTTTTTTTTTCTTTATGTATTCTATCATATCGCTAATACTCATGGTGATGTCTGCTATGTCTCTTCCCTTTATTCCATACGCTTGGTTTGTTTGTATTATACTTGGGGTCACTTCTTTGAGCCTGTTTGCTAGAATTTTTGCTAGAATTTTAAAATCTGTGTTCAACATTGTGATTGGTCTATAGTTTTTTAAGTTTGTCCTTTCACCTTTTCTTTTGTAGACCAGTTTCATTAAGCCAATTCTCATTCTTTCGTTTACTTCCTCTTTTTCCTTGATTTCTTTAAAGACCTTGCTTAAGATCTTTGTTAAGGTTTCTTTAAAACATAAATAGAATTCGGCGCCCAATCCATCTATTCCTGGACTCTTCTTTCTGTTTAATTGATTTATTGCTCTCTCTATTTCTTCCTCTTTTATTTCTTGGTCGCATTCTTTTTTATCCTCTTCGCTCACCTTTGCCTTTATCTGGTCTAATAATTTCTGTTTTTCCTTTTCTTCCACTCCCCTAGTGCTGAACAAATCCTCGTAGAATTCTCTTACTTCTTTTAAAATGTTTTCATTTCCTTCTACTATGTCTCCGTTACTTCCTCTTATTTGTTTAATCATTTCAGCTCTTCCTCTACTTTTTTCTAAATCAAAAAAGAATTTTGTGCATTTTTCTCCTTCTACTACGTACTTAGCTTTGCTTCTTAATTTCGC
This sequence comes from Channallabes apus, assembly GCA_030522415.1. Lineage (NCBI taxonomy): Eukaryota > Metazoa > Chordata > Actinopteri > Siluriformes > Clariidae > Channallabes > Channallabes apus. Next base: position 749,128 of record CM060127.1, read on the forward strand.
TCCCTCGTATTCTTTTTATTCTAGTTCTTTCAGTTCTCCTTCTATTTCCTTGATTTTTTGTATGTCTTTGATTTTTTTATTCATTTCTGCTTCTAGACTTTCTTTTACTCTTCTTTCTTTGGATTTTTTGCATTTCTGCAAAAGTCTACAATATTTTATAGAGAATTTTTTTATAAAAAATGTTACGTTCTCCCAGCATATTCTTTTATCTTCCTTATACATTTCATTCTCTTTTTCTTTTTTTATGATTTCTGTGACCTTTGAAACGTAATCTTTACTCTTTAAGATTTCTGTGTTTAAAATCCACACACCTGGCCCTCTTTGCATGTTACTCCAGTCTATTTTAAAGAATAAGAGCTTGTGGTTGCTATAGCTGGTTTCTTCATATCTGATTTAGTCAATGAAATTTTCCACGTTTCTTGAGCACAGTACATAGTCAATTCTCGATCTACATATGAAGCTGCCCACTATTTGCCTTCTTGAATACTCTTTTTTCTCTCCATTTCTTTCTCTCCACACGTCAATTAAGTCATTTTCGTTCATGAGTTCTTTTAGTTCTTTTCTCCCTGTATCTGTTTTAAAAACCATTCCTTCTGCCATGTCCTGCTTGCTGAAAACAGTGTTAAAGTCTCCCATCATTATTATTTCTTTATATTTCCCTATAATATTCCTCAAAATGTTAAAGAAGTTCTTTTTTTCTTTTTCTTCTGTTGGTGCATGTATATTTACTAAAATTATTTCACGCCCTTCATAATTCGCTTCTATTGCTATGCATTTTCCCAGCTTGTCTGTATATACAATTTTGCTTGTGCTAAAGATATTTTTTCTTATTAAAAAAGCTACCCCCCTTCCGAGTCTTCTATCTCCATTGTTGTATAGGATATCTCCTTCCCATTCGCTTTTATAGTTCTCCATAATGCTTTCTCTCCAGTTCGTTTCCTGCAAAGCAATGATGTCTTCCCCTTTACATTTCTCTTTCACTTTACCAAACTTTTCTATGTTCATCAAGCCTCTTGCATTGAACGTAACACAATTTAACACCATGAAGAGAAAGAAAATTAGATACTTAGGAACTATTACACTTTTTCTTCTTCCTCTAGCCTTCCTGATCCTTCATACCTATTCATATTTCCCATGCCTATGCTTGTCATTAATTTTTTCCTTGCGTGTTCTAAGTTTGGTTTTACCTTTAAGGATCTTCTCCTTATTTGGCGTCTCTCCTCTTTGTCCTTTCCCACGCTGTCCGCTGCAATCTCCTCCTCGCTGTCCATGTCCTCGCTTTGGTCTCTTGTTTCATCGTTGTCCAGTGGTCTGTCCGATGTTTCCATTTCTATCTCTTGAGTGTCTTCCTCTCCCGTTTCTTGCTTCTCCTTTCTCTCTCTGCGTTCTTCCTCTGTGTTGTGCTCTTTGTTCCTCTGCTCCTTAGGTCTGACTTCGTCTAGGGCATTTCCACTGCATTCAGTCGAAGCCTTTTGTATCGGAGCCTCTTTGTCCTTTTGTATACCGCTCAATCCATCCCTGGTTTGACCACCTTCTTGTGCCGCGGCCAGGTCTGCCCGCCGCTCGCCACTTCGTTGATTCGTCCGCCCGTCTGCCCGCCGCTCCTCCCCCCTCTCTTCCTGCTCCTCTTCGCTTCTCATTCCACATTCGCATCTGTTTAGAGCCCAATTGCAATCCGGGCACTTTGTTGCGTTGCATTCTCTTGCGAAGTGCCCTCTCTCTTCACATTTGAAACACTTGAAGTCTGGACAGTCTTTTACCATATGATCCGGACTCATGCACAGCCGACAGGTTTTTACTTGATTGCTATGCATCACCCGGAAATACTGTTGACCTTCTGCCGTTTCAATTCTTGTACTGTATGGGAGGGACATGACTTCTTTCGGAAATCTCGTTCTTATGAATCTTGTCCCGTCCTCAATACTGGTGCCCGGATAAGTCCTTCTTTTGATGTTGGATTTTGGGGAGACTCCCCAACCTTCTAATTTGTTTAAAATTTCCTCATCAGCAATGTAAGCGGGTAGGTGCATGAAGGAAACAACGTAGTCTTTGTTCTGTAGTCTTCTTATCTCGCAGTTTTCTCCTTTTATCGTCAATCCATCAGTTAAAGGTTCTATGTCATTCTCATTTTCAAAGGTTATTTCGTAGTCTTTCATCTGTTTAATCACTGCTAATATCCTTCCTTCACCGATCCGCTCCACTATTGCTTTAATAATATCTGCAGCTCTTGCTTCCGTTATATGACTCACGTCCACAGATACTGTCGCTTCTTTTGAGTACACTCTGTTTCCACTCTCCTTCCTTGCCTCTCTTTGCTTTTCTTGTTCACCTTGCTGTCGCATCGTCGGTCCATTATTATTTTCTCGTCTTGCATTGTCCGCCATTTTTGTCTCCGTGATGTTTAGGCCGTCAAAAGCACAAAACACAAGTGGAAGAGGGACTCCCCCCCCCCCAGGACAGCACAAGCTGCTGGGAGGAAGGGTAAAGAAAAAGAAACAAACAATCGGCGAAAAGAAAGGAAACGGTGGTATTCTAAAAAACAAAAACAATGGTGGGCCTTTCCCACCTTCTGCAGCCTTTCCCAAACCAACAGCCACCTCTGGTGCTCTCAGACTGGTATGGCCGTAAGCGAAATTTGGTCTGAAGGGAGGCCTATTTGAACTGTAAACAAAGACTTATAAAAAAAAAGAAAAAAAAAAACATAAGTGAAATAAAATTGAAAAGCTTACAGCACCTGGTATTCCCAGGCAGTCTCCCATCCAAGTACTAACCAGGCCCGAGTCTGCTTAGCTTCCGAGATCAGACGAGATCGGGCCCTCCCATTTTATTATTTTTTTTATTAAAATGCATTCATGATACAGATAAAAGGAATAAGATTACAGTTGCTTATTTCATCATTCTTATTAAATTTTACAAAGGTTCTTCATTCTCTGGTAGTTGCATGAGAGTTTCTAGGACTTCATATACATTTGGGTTAAATACATCATAGAAATTGTCCAGCATGTTCTTGCTTTTGAAATATACAGTGGTGTGAAAAACTATTTGCCCCCCTCCTGATTTCTTATTCTTTTGCATGTTTGTCACACAAAATGTTTCTGATCATCAAACACATTTAACTATTAGTCAAAGATAACACAAGTAAACACAAAATGCAGTTTTTAAATGAGGGGTTTTATTATTTAGGGAGAAAAAAAATCCAAACCTACATGGCCCTGTGTGAAAAAGTAATTGCCCCCTGAACCTAATAACTGGTTGGGCCACCCTTAGCAGCAATAACTGCAATCAAGCGTTTGCGATAACTTGCAACGAGTCTTTTACAGCGCTCTGGAGGAATTTTGGCCCACTCATCTTTGCAGAATTGCTGTAATTCAGTTTTATTTGAGGGTTTTCTAGCATGAACCGCCTTTTTAAGGTCATGCCACAACATCTCAATAGGATTCAGGTCAGGACTTTGACTAGGCCACTCCAAAGTCTTCATTTAGTTTTTCTTCAGCCATTCAGAGGTGGATTTGCTGGGGTGTTTTGGGTCATTGTCCTGCTGCAGCACCAAAGATCGCTTCAGCTTGAGTTGACGCTGGACATTCTCCTTCAGGATTTTTTGGTAGACAGTAGAATTCATGGTTCCATCTATCACAGCAAGCCTTCCAGGTCCTGAAGCAGCAAAACAACCCCAGACCATCACACTACCACCACCATATTTTACTGTTGGTATGATGTTCTTTTTCTGAAATGCTGTGTTACTTTTACGCAGATGTAACGGGACACACACCTTCCAAAAAGTTCAACTTTTGTCTCGTCGGTCCACAAGGTATTTTCCCAAAAGTCTTGGCAATCATTGAGATGTTTTTTTAGCAAAATTGAGACAAGCCTTAATGTTCTTTTTGCTTAAGTGGTTTGCGCCTTGGAAATCTGCCATGCAGGCCGTTTTTGCCCAGTCTCTTTCTTATGGTGGAGTCGTGAACACTGACCTTAATTGAGGCAAGTGAGGCCTGCAGTTCTTTAGATGTTGTCCTGGGCTCTTTTGTGGCCTCTCGGATGAGTTGTCTCTGCGCTCTTGGGGTAATTTTGGTCGACCGGCCACTCCTGGGAAGGTTCACCACTGTTCCATGTTTTTGCCATTTGTGGATAATGGCTCTCACTGTGGTTCGCTGGAGTCCCAAAGCTTTAGAAATGGCTTTATAACCTTTACCAGACTGATAGATCTCAATTACTTTTGTTCTCATTTGTTCCTGAATTTCTTTGGATCTTGGCATGATGTCTAGCTTTTGAGGTGCTTTTGGTCTACTTCTCTGTGTCAGGTAGCTCCTATTTAAGTGATTTCTTGATTGAAACAGGTGTGGCAGTAATCAGGCCTGGGGGTGACTACAGAAATTGAACTCAGGTGTAATAAACCACAGTTAAGTTATTTTTTAACAAGGAGGGCAATCACTTTTTCACACAGGGCCATGTAGATTTGGAGGTTTTTTTTCCCCTTAATAACGTAAACCTTCATTTAAAAACTGCATTTTTTGTTCAATTATGTTATCTTTGACTAATAGTTAACGGTTTTTGATGAGCAGAAACATTTAAGTGTGACAAACATGCAAAAGAATAAGAAATCAGGAAGGGGGCAAATAGTTTTTCACACCACTGTACATACAGCTTTCTCATATACATTTCTAATTTCCTTTTAAAAATGTTCCAAACATCCAAGACAACTTTTTCTTTCCTAGCCACAATTCTTCTTTTCCATATGGCACTCTTTATTTGCATTATGCACAAATTTATGAATTTTTTATTTTTACACTTTTTATCCCAGCCTAGCATCACCACTCTGTTCCATTCCAGTTCATTTTCATCCCAGTCCCCAGTCAGATTCTTAATTAAATGTTTACATTTTCCTAGAAAAGTTCGCAGTTTCTGACAGAATAAGAACATGTGTAAAAAGTCTTCTTCCTCTTCTTGACAAACCTGACACCTCGCATTTTGTTCCAGTCCCATTTTACACAGAATCATTTCAGAAAAGACCACTTTTTGCCTTATAATGTACTCAAAGCATTCCAACTTTGTTTCTATCGTCTTACACCTCATATTTCTCCATATGCCTTCTTTTTTTAAATTCTTAAATTTCCTTAGCCAGTAATCATTGACGATTGGCTCTTTAAAAACATCATCTCTAAAGCAACAATAGAATATTTTTAGAGTGCATTATTTTAAATCATACAGTTTTTCTCCCGTTTCCACATAAATCTTTTCTTCTGCCTGTCTTTCTTCCATTTCCTCTATTCTTTTTATCCAGTCTTTGGGTATTGCATTTTTCACGATTTCATATTTGTTTGTTATTTCTTGCTTCCCATACTCTTCCTTCGCTTCATTCATCGCATCCTCAATGTACTGTATTGGTAGAAAGCCTTCTTTAAATTCATATAAGACGTCCCTCACACTTGTTATCCCTACTTCCATCCATTTTTTGACGTATATTTCTTTTCCTTGTTTTAATACGTTTTTGTTTAAGAACAGAGGTTGATTTAAGAGACTTTCTCTTCCTTGTGGATTGAATATGATTCTCTTTAGAAACATTCCCCAAGCATAAAAAGTTTCTCTATAAAATCCCGGTAGTTTTTCCGTCATCCAAGGTTTTGTTTTCATCCATAGTACTGCGTCTCCCATGTTGAAATTCCCACATTTATTTAAGAAGTATTTCATAGTCTTTTTCCACTCAAATTTGTCGTTATCTTGAAGGTATCTGTTTACTACTTTAATTCTCATGGCATTTTTCCTCTGTTCTATGTCCATTAAGCCTAAACCACCTTTGCTTCCTGTTCCTATAATTGTACTGTAGGCTATTTTTGCCGGTTTGCCCTCCCATAAAAAGTTGAGAAAGCATTTTTTCAATCTTTTTTCCATCCATGATGGCATTTCAGACACGTATAACATATACCAGAGTTTGGAGACCATTAAGACATTTAGGATTAAGACCTTTCCCTTCAAATTCAGATTTCTTAGTTTCCAGAAATTTAATCTTCTTTCTATTTCCATAGTCCTGTTCTCCCACATCTCGTCTCTTGCTTTTTTCAAATTTTTCCCCATTTGATCTCCTAGGATCTTCATTTCGTTTTCTTCTTTAAATGTAAAGCAGTCAGTTAAAGTTTCTGCTTTGCCCATTCTCATGTACACCGTCTTATCTTCGTTTATTTTACTGCCGGAGCCTTTGCAATTGTCAGTGACAATCTTCATTAGTTCCTTTGCACTGTTTTTCCCTTTTATAATCAATGTTGTGTCGTCTGCATATTGGAAGATTTTGCCTTCTGCCTTATTTTCTTCGATTTCTATCCCTATTATTTTTTCGCTTTCTTTTATCGCTAATCCCAGAGGTTCGGAAGCGAGGGAGTACAGTAGGGACGATAGGGGGCATCCTTGTCTTATGGATCTTGAAATTCTAAAACAATCTGTTATAAATCCGTTACATTTTATTCTTGTCAGTGCTCCTTTATATAAAATTCTGATCCAATTGATGAAGTTATCTCCGAAATTGAAGCGTTTTAAAACCTCAAATAGATATTCATGCTCTACCCTATCGAAAGCCTTTTCAAAATCCAGACTAATTATGTATCCATCTTCTTTTTTTTTCTTTATGTATTCTATCATATCGCTAATACTCATGGTGATGTCTGCTATGTCTCTTCCCTTTATTCCATACGCTTGGTTTGTTTGTATTATACTTGGGGTCACTTCTTTGAGCCTGTTTGCTAGAATTTTTGCTAGAATTTTAAAATCTGTGTTCAACATTGTGATTGGTCTATAGTTTTTTAAGTTTGTCCTTTCACCTTTTCTTTTGTAGACCAGTTTCATTAAGCCAATTCTCATTCTTTCGTTTACTTCCTCTTTTTCCTTGATTTCTTTAAAGACCTTGCTTAAGATCTTTATTAAGGTTTCTTTAAAACATAGGTAGAATTCGGCGCTCAGTCCATTCAATTCAATTCAATTCAATTCAATTTTATTTGTATAGCGCTTTTAACAATTGACATTGTCTCAAAACAGCTTTACACAATCAAAAGAATTATTTAAGTTTGTATGGAATGTGAATGTGTATGAATCAAAATGTTCAGATATTCCCTGGCGAGCAAGCCCGAGGGCGACAGTGGCAAGGAAAAACTCCCTGAGACGGTAATAGGAAGAAACCTTGAGAGGAACCAGACTCGACAGGGAACCCATCCTCATCTGGGTGAAACAGATAGCAGGAAATGATCTGCATTTATATAGTGTTAAGTGTTAGGTTCAGCTATAATAGTTGATGTTAATTGATGTTATAATACTTGATGTAAAATGGAGTCCAGTAGTTATTCGAGACTCAGATAGACTTGTAGAAAGTTCCAGTCCTGAACTATCGAATTGTCAAGTCCTCAGAGAAACAGCTGACCACACCAGTCGAGGCCAGAACCATCTTCTAAGTATAGAGAATCATCCCCAGACACCAGACGCATCCTAAAGAGACACACGGGGCATCCATGCGATGAGACCTCCAACCAGAAACCGGGCACCAGGATGGATCAGACAGGTCCGAAGGGCAGAGGGAGTCTGGATCACTGGCAGCTCAGGAACCACATGTGTAGCTCGACAGAGAGAGAGAGAAAGAGTGAAAGGGGGAGACAGGGGGAGAGAGGAAAGAGAAAGAGGGGGAGGAAGAGAAGAGGAGGAGAGATTGCAATTAGGTATGGTCACAGTCACAATGTCTAACGTGAATGTATATTTACTGTAGAGTGCAAGCAGGGACTCCGGCAGGACTAATTATGACAGCATAACTAAAAGGGAGAGCCAGAAGGAAACACAAACATGAGGGCTCCCTGAGATGTAAAGCAAACAATCACCTCACCGTCAACAAACCTGAGTGATCAAATGAGACTGAGGAAGACAGCATCTAAAACATACCAGTTCACCATAATACTCTACGTCCATGAGTCCCCCAGATCTGCTCCTTTACCTTATGGCAAATCTATTTATAAAATGCTTGGTTAAATAAATAGGTTTTTAGCCTAGACTTAAACACTGAGACTGTGTCTGAGTCCCGAACACTATTTGGAAGACTATTCCATAATTTTGGGGCTTTGTAAGAAAAAGCTCTGCCCCCAGCTGTAGTTTTCATAATACGCGGTACTGATAAGCAGCCTGCATCCTTTGACCGAAGTAGGCGTGGCGGATCGTAAGACACTAGCAGTTCGCTCAGATACTGCGGCGCGAGACCATTTAATGCCTTATATGTCAAGAGTAGTATTTTAAAATCAATGCGAAATTTCACAGGGAGCCAATGCAGTGAAGATAGGATAGGGGTGATGTGCTCATATCTTCTGGTTCTAGTGAGGACTCTCGCTGCTGCATTTTGGACTAGCTGAAGCTTGTTTATGCACCTAACTGAACAACCAGACAGTAAGGCATTACAATAGTCCAACCTAGAAGTGATAAAAGCATGAACTAGTTTTTCTGCATCATTTAGCGACAATATATTTCTTATTTTGGCGATATTTCTAAGGTGAAAGAATGCTATCCTGGTGATATTATCTACATGAGCTTCAAATGAAAGGCTGGAATCTATAATCACGCCGAGGTCTTTTACTGTTGCACTTGGCGGAACGGAAAGGCCATCTAAAGTTACGGTGTGATCTAAGATTTTACTTCTAGCTGTATGTGGTCCTATGACTAGAACTTCTGTCTTATCCGGATTAAGCAGAAGGAAGTTAATTAGCATCCAATTTCTTGCTCAACATTAGTAAGATGGTTTTTCTCATCAGGTTTTGTTGAGACGTATAGCTGTGTGTCGTCTGCATAACAATGAAAACTAATACCATGCTTACGGATTATGTTGCCCAGAGGAAGCATGTAAAGGGAAAAAAGCAGTGGGCCTAAAACTGAACCCTGCGGAACGCCAAACTCCACTAGAGAACATGCAGAATAATCACCATTTAAGTCTACATACTGATAACGATCGGTCAAATAGGATCTGAGCCAGGAGAGGGCTGTACCCTTAATTCCTACTAAATTTTCTAATCTGTGAAGAAGAATAGCATGATCAATGGTATCAAACGCTGCACTGAGGTCGAGTAATACAAGCATAGTTACACAACCCTGATCAGAGGCCAATAGGAGGTCATTTACTACTTTAACGAGTGCTGTTTCTGTGCTGTGATGAGGCCTAAATCCTGACTGATACAGTTCATGTATGCGATTTCTATGTAGATATGAGCATAGCTGCTCCGCTACTATCTTTTCCAGAATCTTAGAGATAAAGGGGAGGTTTGATATTGGCCTGTAATTGGACAGCTGACAGGGGTCAAGGTCAGGTTTCTTAATTATTGGTTTAATAACTGCTACTTTAAAAGATTTTGGAACATAACCAATGCTGAGTGAGGAATTAATTATTCTCAACATCGGTTCTGTTATTACTGGTACTATCTGTTTAAGAAAATGTGTCGGTATAGGATCTAATATACAGGTTGATGAATTTGCAGAAGAGATGAGTGAAATTAGTTCATTCTCTTCAAGAGGAGTAAAGTATTCTAGGTTTGAATCTGACATGGCTAGGTTAACATCAGTATCAATTACATTGTTTGGTTTCAAAGCCTCAATTTTATGCCTGATATTTACAATTTTATTATTAAAAAAGTTCATGAAGTCCTCACTATTGCATGATGTTGTTGTGGAGATTTCTGTAGTGGTCTTATTTCTGGTTAATTTGGCTACGGTATTAAATAAAAATCTAGGATTATTTTTATTTTCTTCTATAAGAGTGGAGAGATACGTTGATCTAGCTACACTAAGAGCTTTCCTATAGTTCAGGATGCTCTCTTTCCATGCTATTTGAAATACCAACAATTTAGTTTGACGCCATTTACGCTCTAATTTCCGAGCAGTCTGTTTTAAAGTGCGCGTGTGATCGTTATACCAGGGAGCGAGTTTCTTATCTCTAATAATTTTTCTTTTAGCTGGAGCTACATTATCTAAGGTACAACGAAGTGTCGACTCTAAATATTCAGTCGCCTGATCAAGTTCTGTGGGGTCAGACGGTGGCCTAATCGAAGTTGGTAACTCTGGGAGATTACTGATAAAACTCTGTGTGGTAGTTGATGTGAATGTACGTTTAACACGGTAGCGCGGTACTGTGCGTACATTATCACTGTGACACACTTGAATGGAGACAAGATAGTGATCTGAGATAATTTCAGACAGTGGAATTGTGAATACATTTCTTATAATTAAACCGAAGAATATTACTAAATCTAAAGTGTGACCAGCTTTATGAGTGGGTCCTACTACACACTGATTTACACCTACAGAGTCAAGTATGGATATAAATGCTGTTCTCAGAGGGTCTTCTGGATTCTCAAAATGAATGTTAAAATCTCCAGCAATTAACACTTTGTCTACAGAAATGACCAGGTCTGAGATGAAATCTGCAAATTCACTAAGAAATTCAGAATACGGCCCTGGAGGTCTGTAAATTATAATTAGTGGAATCGACTGAGCTGATTTAATATACTTAAATACACTTATGTTACTATAGAGAATTTCAAATGAGTTAAATTTGTGTCGGTGTTTTTGTACGATAGACAGATTATCATTATGAATAACTGCGATGCCTCCTCCTCTACCAGTTAACCGAGGCTGGTGTATGTAGCTGTATCCAGGAGGACTAGCTTCATTTAGAGCTACATACTCGTCCTGTTTAACCCATGTTTCAGTTAAACAGAGTATATCAAACGCCTGATCTGTGATAATTTCATTAACAATAACTGCTTTTGATGTGAGAGACCTAATATTTAACAATCCTAGCTTCAGATCAGAGGTGCCGGCTGCGCATTCAGTATGATCGGAGTTTGTGGACTTTATGTTAATTAGATTATTGAAACAGACTTTCTGGGTCTTTCTACATTTTTGCTTAGATCGGGGAACAGACACAGTCTCAATATGGTGAACCCTGAGTGACGACTCTATGCAGCTAGCAGACGGTTGGTTTAGCCTGTCTGTCTGCTCCCTGGCCCGGGCTCTGGATTGTCACCGATTAACTAGACCTCTACTGAGACTATGAGCTATACTACAGGAAATGAGAGCAGCACCTTCCCGAGTGGGATGGACACCGTCCCGCCCTAACAGGCCAGCTTTGCCCTCAAAGGTCTTCCAATTGTCTATGTAGCCCACATTATTTTTGGAGCACCACCTGGACATCCAGCGGTTCAGCGACCATAACCTGCTGTAAGCTATGTCGCCACGTCTCATTGGGATGGGACCAGAGCATACTACTTCATCGGACATCGCCTTCGCTAATTTAAACACCTCTGTAAAGTTACTCTTACTAACCTCTGACTGACGAAGGCATATATCATTCGCTCCAGCATGTACCACTATCTTAGAGAACCTGTGCTGTCCTAGAGCCCTAAGATTACCTGCTATGTCCGGTGCTCTGGCTCCCGGGATACACCTAACCACTGCCGCTGGCGCCCCTAAAGGTCTAGCTAATGTCACGTGTCTCAGTATAGAGTCTCCTATAACCAGAGCTCTTTCAGGTTTCTCAGCGGGTGCAGCACTGAGGAGAGCAAACCTGTTGGACACGTGACGCGCAGAGGAGGTGTGCTCCGGTGGGCTAGCCTTAGCGTTAGCTTTGGCTGAACGAGTATGCCGCCGAGTCGTCACCCACTCGCCCCGCTGTGAGGGCTCTAATGCCGGAGTCGGGGGCTGTTTATCTCCGCCTGTGGCACCCAGACTGTCCGCTACAGGAATAACGCTGCTCTCACACTGTCTAACCCTCTCTAAAGTCTGGATGCGCTCCTCTAATGCTGATATCTTCTCCGTCAGTCCATCTATTCCTGGACTCTTCTTTCTGTTTAATTGATTTATTGCTCTCTCTATTTCTTCCTCTTTTATTTCTTGGTCGCATTCTTTTTTATCCTCTTCGCTCACCTTTGCCTTTATCTGGTCTAATAATTTCTGTTTTTCCTTTTCTTCCACTCCCCTAGTGCTGAACAAATCCTCGTAGAATTCTCTTACTTCTTTTAAAATGTTTTCATTTCCTTCTACTATGTCTCCGTTACTTCCTCTTATTTGTTTAATCATTTCAGCTCTTCCTCTACTTTTTTCTAAATCAAAAAAGAATTTTGTGCATTTTTCTCCTTCTACTACGTACTTAGCTTTGCTTCTTAATTTTGCTCCCTCGTATTCTTTTTATTCTAGTTCTTTCAGTTCTCCTTCTATTTCCTTGATTTTTTGTATGTCTTTGATTTTTTTATTCATTTCTGCTTCTAAACTTTCTTTTACTCTTTTTTCTTTGGATTTTTTGCATTTCTGCAAAAGTCTACAATATTTTATAGAGAATTTTTTTATTAAAAATTTTACGTTCTCCCAGCATATTCTTTTATCTTCCTTATACATTTCATTCTCTTTTTCTGTTTTTATGATTTCTGTGACCTTTGAAACGTAATCTTTACTCTTTAAGATTTCTGTGTTTAAAATCCACACACCTGGCCCTCTTTGCATGTTACTCCAGTCTATTTTAAAGAATAAGAGCTTGTGGTCGCTATAGCTGGTTTCTTCATATCTGATTTTGTCAATGAAATTTTCCACGTTTCTTGAGCACAGTACATAGTCAATTCTCGATCTACATATGAAGCTGCCCACTATTTGCCTTCTTGAATACTCTTTTTTCTCTCCGTTCCTTTCTCTCCATACGTCTATTAAGTCATTTTCGTTCATGAGTTCTTTTAGTTCTTTTCTCCCTGTATCTGTCTTAAAAACCATTCCTTCTGCCATGTCCTGCTTGCTGAAAACAGTGTTAAAGTCTCCCATCATTATTATTTCTTTATATTTCCCTATAATATTCCTCAAAATGTTAAAGAAGTTCTTTTTTTCTTTTTCTTCTGTTGGTGCATGTATATTTACTAAAATTATTTCACGCCCTTCATAATTCGCTTCTATTGCTATGCATTTTCCCAGCTTGTCTGTATATACAATTTTGCTTGTGCTAAAGATATTTTTTCTTATTAAAAAAGCTACCCCCCTTCCGAGTCTTCTATCTCCATTGTTGTATAGGATATCTCCTTCCCATTCGCTTTTATAGTTCTCCATAATGCTTTCTCTCCAGTTCGTTTCCTGCAAAGCAATGATGTCTTCCCCTTTACATTTCTCTTTCACTTTACCAAACTTTTCTATGTTCATCAAGCCTCTTGCATTGAACGTAACACAATTTAACACCATGAAGAGAAAGAAAATTAGATACTTAGGAACTATTACACTTTTTCTTCTTCCTCCAGCCTTCCTGATCCTTCATACCTATTCATATTTCCCATGCCTATGCTTGTCATTAATTTTTTCCTTGCGTGTTCTAAGTTTGGTTTTACCTTTAAGGATCTTCTCCTTATTTGGCGTCTCTCCTCTTTGTCCTTTCCCACGCTGTCCGCTGCAATCTCCTCCTCGCTGTCCATGTCCTCGCTTTGGTCTCTTGTTTCATCGTTGTCCAGTGGTCTGTCCGATCTTTCCATCTCTATCTCTTGAGTGTCTTCCTCCTTTGTTTGTTGCTTCTCTTTTCTCTCTCTGTGTTCTTCTTCTGTAGTGTGCTCTTTGTTCCTCTGCTCCTTAGGTCTGACTTCGTCTAATGCATTTCCACTGTATTCAGTCGAAGCCTTTTGTATCGGAGCCTCTTTGTCCTTTTGTATACCGCTCAATCCATCCCTGGTTTGACCACCTTGTTGTGCCGCGGCCAGGTCTGCCCGCTGCTCGCCACTTCGTTGATTTGTCCGCCCTTCTGCCCGCCGCTCCTCCCCCCTCTCTTCTTGCTCCTCTTCGCTTCTCATTCCACATTCACATCTGTTTAGAGCCCAATTGCAATCCGGGCACTTTGTTGCATTGCATTCTCTTGCGAAGTGCCCTCTCTCTTCACATTTGAAACACTTGAAGTCTGGACAGTCTTTTACCATATGATCCGGACTCATGCACAGCCGACAGGTTTTTACTTGATTGCTATGCATCACCCGGAAATACTGTGGACCTTCTGCCGTTTCAATTCTTGTACTGTATGGGAGGGACATGACTTCTTTCGGAAATCTCGTTCTTATGAATCTTGTCCCGTCCTCAATACTGGTGCCCGGATAAGTCCTTCTTTTGATGTTGGATTTTGGGGAGACTCCCCAACCTTCCAATTTGTTTAAAATTACCTCATCAGCAATGTAAGCGGGTAGGTGCATGAAGGAAACAACGTAGTCTTTGTTCTGTAGTCTTCTTATCTCGCAGTTTTCTCCTTTTATCGTCAATCCATCAGTTAAAGGTTCTATGTCATTCTCATTTTCAAAGGTTATTTCGTAGTCTTTCATCTGTCTGGGTCTCACTGCTAATATCCTTCCTTCACCGATCCGCTCCACTATTGCCTCGATAATATCTGCAGCTCTTGCTTCCTTTATATGACTCACGTCCACAGATACTGTCGCTTCTTTTGAGTACACTCTGTTTCCACTCTCCTTCCTTGCCTCTCTTTGCTTTTCTTGTTCACCTTGCTGTCGCAGCGTCGGTCCATTATTATTTTCTCGTCTTGCATTGTCCGCCATTTTTTGTCTCTGTGATGTTTAGGCCGTCAAAAGCACAAAACACAAGTGGAAGAGGGACTCCCCCCCCCCAGGACAGCACAAGCTGCTGGGAGGAAGGGTAAAGAAAAAGAAACAAACAATCGGCGAAAAGAAAGGAAACGGTGGTATTCTAGAAAACAAAAACAATGGTGGGCCTTTCCCACCTTCTGCAGCCTTTCCCAAACCAACAGCCACCTCTGGTGCTCTCAGACTGGTATGGCCGTAAGCGAAATTTGGTCTGAAGGGAGGCCTACAGAATTTGAACTGTAAACAAAGACTTGTGAAAAAAAAAAAAAAAAAAACATAAGTGAAATAAAATTGAAAAGCTTACAGCACCTGGTATTCCCAGGCGGTCTCCCATCCAAGTACTAACCAGGCCCGAGCCTGCTTAGCTTCCGAGATCAGACGAGATCAGGCGCTCTTTTTTTTAAATTTTTTTTTTATTTATTAAACTTTTAATTCAGTACAAAACATTTAACACACATCAAGTACACATTCTGACCTTTTTAAGATTTCAGCATTAGTAATGAATTAAAAAACCATTTGGGTCACATTTCAGCACTGGGTTATTTTTTAAAAACAGTTTTTCAAAGATCCCAATTTTCTCGTTCTTTGCAAAGTACCTGTACAATAGATTCCTAATTACCTCCAGTTTTACTTTGAAAATGATCCAAACATTAACTTCTACTTTTTTTAGTTTGGCTATGTTCCTTCTTCTCCATATGGCATATTTTGCCACGGCCATAAAAAAGTTGTACGCGTATTTATTTCCAGTTGTCTTTTGTGGACCGAATAAAAACAGTTCTTCCCATTGCTGTTGTGTCATTTCTTCTTGGTGGTCCACGTCGAGTACTTTTTTTGTAATTATTTTCAGTTTATCGGTGAAGTCCTTCAGTTTTTCACAGTAAAAAAACAAGTGCCATAATCCTTCATCCATCTTTTTACATACACAACATGTTGCACATGTGCTTAAACCAATTTTACATAACCTCATTTCAGTTAATATGCAGTTGTGTCTTTGTAGAAAATTAAACTCTTCTAAAATAGGTTCCATATATTTAATCTTTTCATTTCTCCATTTGTCGCGGTCACTGAGCTCATTGAACCTTTTTTTCCAGTAGTTATTTGCAATCGGCTTTACAAACGCTTCATCTCTAAAAACACCATATATCTCTTTGATTTTGCATTCTTTTAACTTCGTGTTTTCTCCATTCTTGTGTATTAAGTATGTGTCTGGATATTTGATTCCTTGCTCTAACTGTTCTTTGTCATCTATTCTTTTAATCCACTGAAGTGGCACTCTGTCTCTCAATTGTTTATACTGTTCTTGAAGTTTTGTGTTGTTGAATGTTTCACCCGTTTCGCTGACAGCATCTATGATTACCTGTAATGGCAAAAACCCTTCTTTAATTTCATATAAAATGTCTTTGATCTGTCTGATTCCGCTATCCCACCATTTTTTGAAGTAGATTGTGTTATTTCCTTCTCTGATGTTTTGATTCAGGAATAGGGGTTGATTTAATAACTGTTTTCTCCCTCTAGGTTCTACCTTTATGTTAGTTAAAAAATCCCCCCATGCTTCCAACACTTCTTTATAAAACGCAGGTAAGTCAAATAACATATAATTTTTAGTTTTCATCCATAAAATATCACATTCCATGTTAAAATCCCCTGCTTTCATTACATAAAACTCCATAATTTTTTTCCACATTCCTGTGTTTTTGTTGTTCAAAAATTTCTGTACCACTTTGACCCTCAGACTTTTCTTTCTTATGAATGGGTCTAGCAGTCCCATCCCTCCCTCCTCTCTTTTCCCTATTAAGGTATCATATGCCACCTTCGCCCTTCCTTTCCCCCACAGAAAATGTAGTATCCTTTTCTTAATTCTCTTATATATCCATACAGGCATTGGTGTTACTGATAGTACGTACCATAGTTTAGATAGCATTAGGACGTTTGTTACCAATATTTTCCCTTTAATTGTGAGATTTCTTTTTTCCCAGAATTGTAATCTCTTTTCTATTCCCCCAAGTATGTTTTCCCAGGTAATCTCATTTGCTTTGTTTGAGTTGGGTCCTATTTGTATTCCTAAGATCTTTTTGTTCTCTGTTTCTTTTTTAAACCCCATTTGCTCTGGTAGAGGGTCGGTTTCCCCTATTGGTATGTATGTGCTCTTCGTGTAGTTTACTTTTGCACCCGATCCATTACAATACATATCGAGTATCACCAATGCCCTTTTCACGCTTTTAACGTTCTTTACCAGTAGTGTTGTGTCGTCCGCGTACTGGTAAACTGGTTCATGTTGCGGATACTTCTCTATTTTTATTCCCTCTATTTCATCATCTGCTCTTGTTGCTAGCCCTAAAGGCTCTGCTATCATGGTATATAACAGGGCCGACAGTGGGCATCCCTATCTGATGGATCTGGGCCCGGTTTCTCGAAAGCTTCTTATCTCTAAGTAGTTCTTAAGTCGTACCTTAACCTCTCTCTTAACTTAATGGCGCATTTCCCGAAACGTTCTTACGCTAAGTATCTCTTAGCTACGTCAGACGTTCGTAAGGTTGGTCTGGACCAACCTTAACTCATACTTAGCGTAGTTTCAGCTCAAGACGCTAGTCGCCGCCACTGAGCAGCAGTCTTTATAAACCAGCGGTGTATGCAAACACATTATGGCACGTTATCAAAGTCGTATTAATGATGGAATATACTGTAGACCTGTTTAAGAATGTTATTTTATTTGATATCAGAACTAATAGAGTGACTTTTAATTAGCCTATTTCATAATGTGACTAACGCATTAAAATTGCCAATCACAATTAATATTAAACAGGTGGCGAACAATTAGGCAGCGATACGGCGTGTTGTTGTGTTAAACTGAAGACGGCGCGGTCCGTGGAGCCGTGTGGGTCATGTACATTTTTCCTTTAGACAAAACTTCAGCCCTTTTCATATTTTCCCCGTGGTCGTTATTAAAAATATATATATAAATAAAAGTTTTGCCTTCCAAGGCAACAGATTATGGAGCTTCTTGAGCTGCTCAGACCTGCGCGTGCCAGACCAACGCGTCGTACTTACTGTACTTACTGTACTGTACACTCCCCGTCCCGATGTCCAGCTGCTCGCTGCTTTTTGTTTAAAATATGTTTCATTCATCATTAGCCATTATCCATGACTTTGTGGGTTTTTCTTTTGACACGTTTTATTTTTATGAAATTTGATTTAGTTAAATGAGAAAATAACCTTGGGAGTTTCAAACCCCGCATCCATTCATGTTTCTGGGTGATTGTAATGTTTAATACCCCTACAGTATTCACTTATGCGGTTTGACTCGCTGTGAGATGCGGTGTGTTATACCCCTATCTCCTGCATGCACGGTCTCGCGCTGTGGCCGCAGGCTTGATCATGATTCACCCCGAGTTTTTGCGCTGTGATTACGTTTCCATCTTTCCGCGTGAAAAATTCAACGTTTAATTTTTTGCTGGTCCTCGCGGAAGCTTGCAGACCTTGTAGAACTTCGCGGAACGTTAAAGGAACGTGGTGGGCAATCGCGGCAGCTCACGGAGATGAGTCCGGCCACACAGGTGAGAGAGGGGTATTAGAAACCACACAGGTGAGAGAGGGGTATTAGAAACCACACAGGTGAGAGAGGGGTATTAGGCACCACACAGGTGAGAGAGGGGTATTAGGCACCACACAGGTGAGAGAGGGGTATTAGACACCGTGATCCGCCTCGAGTGACCGGCGCCCGACGGTCCGCGAAGATCTACAAGGTCCGCGAGCTTCCACATGTTAAACATGTTTATTTCTTTTGCGTGGTAAAATGGAAACGTAATAACAGCACCAAAACTCGCGCCGAATCATAATGAACCGCACTTACGGCCCCGCGTGTGAGATAGAGGTATTAAACCTCCACCCTGTCATCTCATCGTATTCATTCCATAAGTGCGCTATACAACCCCAACAACTGACACTTCACATTGTTTCTGAAGCTGCTGAAGAGTGTTATCAGCTGTTTGTCCGATTGGATACCCGGTTCGTTTCACGGCCACATGTTACATGAAAATATTATATATTATATTATTATATTAATTAATATTAATTTATATATTTGTCTATTATGGCATGTTATTGTTAAGTTAACACATGTCGAAATAAACGCTATTAAAAGAATTTAGTGCAATGTTTAATTTGCATAGAAAGTGCCGTCTTTCTTAACACTGTCATGCAAAAGGAGTGAAAAATCGATTCCAGAGCAACCGATGTCCGCTAATTCAGGACCTTCACTGTAGACAGCGCCGCGTAACGTCGGACGTAAGAGGCAGCGACTTAAGAAGACTCCTAAGAGACAGTTCGAGAAATACACTTAGAAAAGTTATCACTTAACGTAAGATATATCTTAAGAGTCTTCTTAGCGCGCGAATAGTGTGCGTTATCGAGAAACCGGGCCCAGGTTGGTGTAAAACATTCAGTTAAAAATCCATTACACTTAATACATATTAAAACCTCAGTATAAAATATTTTTATCCACTTTCTAAAACCTTCTCCGAATCCAAATTTTTCCAGAACATCGTACATGTATTGGTGTTCGACTCTGTCAAACGCTTTTTCGAAGTCTATGCTAATTAAATATCCTTTTTCTCCTTCATGTATTCTATAGTGTCTCTTATACTGCTAACCGTATCCGCTATATCCCTTCCTTCTACTCCATACGCTTGTGTTGTGGTTATTATTTCAGGTAAAATGCTTTTCAATCGGTTTGCTAAAACTTTTGCTAGGATTTTAAAATCTGTATTTAGCATTGTGATTGGTCTAAAGTTTTTAAGATCCGCTTTATTCCCTTTTTTCTTATATACTAGTTTTATGATTCCTATTTTCATTGTTTCACTGAGTTCTCCCTCTGTAAAGATTTCTTCATACGTCTCTTTTAAAACTGGTATTAGCTGTGTTTTAAATTTTTTGTAAAATTCATTTGTTAGCCCGTCCATTCCGGGGCTCTTGCCTGTATTTAGCTGCTTAATTACGTTTTCTATTTCATCCTCTTTTATTTCTTCGTCGCACATCTTTTTGTCCACTTCTGTTACTCTTGTGCTTATGCGTTCCAGTAGGGCCTCTTCGTCTGTTTTATTGATCCCTTTGCTTGTAAAAATCTCCTTGTAAAACTCCTGTACTCTTTTTAAAACTTTTTCTCTTTCTTTCTCGACCTCACCTTTTTGGTTCAGCACTTCTTTGATTTCATCTGCTTTTTGTCTGCTTTTCTCAAGGTCGAAAAAGAATTTTGTGCTTCTTTCTCCCTCTACCGCATATTTCATCTTGCTTCTTATTATTTGCCCTCTACACCTTTCCTCTTCTATTTGCCTCAGTTTGTCTTCTAGTCGGGTTATTTTCCCAATGTTTATTTCTTTCCTTTTACCATTATCATTCAAATTTCTGAGTTCTAACTCCAGGTCCTCCGTTACCTTCTTTTCCTCTTGCTTTTCCATTTTTTGCAATTTTTTACTATGTTCTATTGTGAGTTCTTTTATTTCGTATTTTACATTGTCCCACCAAATCCTTTTATTTTCCTTATATAATTCATTTTCCATGTTCCACCTTATTAAGTCTTGTACCCTTTGACAGTAAACTTTATTGTTTAAAATGCTAGAATTTAAAATCCATATCCCTGGTCCTCTCTTTGTTTCAGTGATGTCTAGCTCCGTACATAAAAAGTTATGGTCACTGAAGCTGGTTTCTTTATAAAATATATTTTTCACCATTATTTCTATTTGTCTTGTGGTTAAAAACAAGTCGATTCTGCTTTGTTTTATTTCCCCCATTACCGTTTGTCTTCTGGAGTATTCTCTTCTATTTTGATTTCTTTCTCTCCATATGTCTAGAAAGTTGAGATTTTCCATTAATCTTTTTAATTCATTCCTCCCTCTGTCTGCTTTGAATACCATATTATTTCCTATATCTAATTTTGTCAAAACAACGTTAAAATCCCCCAGCGGAATGACATTTTCCCAGTTTTTCATTTTTGTCTCCAAACCTCTTAAAAACACATCTTTTTCTTTTCCATCATTTGGTGCATGTACATTACACAAAGTTATCTTCTTACCATCTTTAACAAGTTCTACTGCTATGCTTTTCCCCATTTCATCCTTAAACATCATCCTTTCCTTTTCACTAACTCCTCTTTTAATTAAAATTGCTACCCCTTTCCCTTGTTTCTCTTGTCCATTGCTAAAATATATATTTCCATCCCATACATTTTCATATTTCTTAACACATTCATTGTCCCAATATGTTTCTTGTATA